>PVKZ01000143.1:621794-718894 GCA_004027375.1 Macroglossus sobrinus
TTTTTTTTTTTTTTTTTTTTTTTTTTTTTTTTTTTTTTTTTTTTTTTTTTTTTTTTTTTTGCCCTGTAGTCTATCATGTTACCAAAGCATTCCCTAGTAACTATTAAAGTCTTCTGTTTCTGGAATTTCAGCAATTTTATAAACTATCTTTGTTTTTTTGTATGGTTCAATTGTTTCTTAATATCAACACTCAGCAGGGTAGTTTAAAGGCTCTTGTTACAATCAAACTGACCTTTAGCTGTTTTCAAATTGTGCAACTCTTACATGTTAGATATTATCCAACTTGGACTTTCCTATCTTAGAATATGAACAACTCTTTAAAATTGTTGGTAAACTTAGTTTCTCTCCAAATTTTTATAACTGAATGCAACTTGAAAAAAAATCATTTTAAGGGGGAGAATCATTTGAAATCAAAATCTTAAAATTTTATTAAATGCATTTCTGATTAGAATTGTTCACTTTAAATATTACATTGGAGAAACTTCACTGAAGTTATGAGTTGTCATAGAAACAGAATTGCCAAAACTCTACCTTAATTAAAACCTTTTTCAAAAAAATATTTACCATGAAATTATTTTAAAGAAATAAATGGCTTAGGCTATTTCAATTTGATAGCAATGATTTAAGTATTAATGAATACATGTAAAATTCAGATGAGGATGATATATGCTTAAATATAAGCCACATAAAAACTGTAGACATGATATCTAGTTATTTAAAAAGATTGAAATATTGAGTATTTCTCAATTTTAAAATTTTATTGTAAAAGATAAAATTATTTTAAAAGAACAAGAAAAATCAGAACAAAATCTTTTTAAAGTGATAATTTTTTTGGCCTAAAGTTATACTATATACTCTATACTTATATACTTATACCTATCATCCTCCTTGTACTATGAGTACCAAGACAAATTCAGAAATTGCTTAATTTTTAATTTTCAGTGGGGCTATGATGCTTTCTTAAAGCTAAGAATATCCATAATTATTTAAGTGTAATTCAGCTATTGATATAACTGGCAATAGAGTGTTCACATATATACATTTCATTTGCATTTAATTATGTTTCTTGTGTGTATAAAAAATATTGGCTAATAGTAAATATTCATGTGAGTTAGTAAGCCTACATTTGCATTCCATAAATATGTTTGATTTTGATTTCCATAATATGCATTTGACACCAAGGAATTCTAGATTTAGAAAATACAATTAGTATTTAGAAAATACTACCACTGATGATTGCTGACAGTTTAAATAATTAACAGATTAACTTTTAGAAAACAAGTGAAGTAGAAGCATAATTAAACTCAATGTGCCTGTCTCCTATGGCCATTAGCAAGTGTTTGTTTTTTAGCTTTTGATGTAAGATACATGTGACTTTTTCATATGTAATTGTGATAATAGTTGCCAAGGTGCATTGTTGCCTATCTAGATGTTTATATTTAACTTTCATTACTTCATAGTTATCTTATTAGAACTCTTAGGCTCAGACCAAACAAAATGTGCTATTCAAACATTTGATTTTGATTAATTTATATCTTACATATTTGAGATACACTAGGTTAAATCACTGATTTTTTTATATGATTTTAAAGTTCTTACTTTAGAAGCAGAATTAGCTAATGGTTTCCTTGACTCAAGATGAAATATATTCACTGCTTAATTGAATGTATCAGCTATGTGTTTTTTACAAAATCTTATCTAAAATAAATGCTTTCTGCCATATATCAAGTCAACTCTTGTAAGCAACTCCTTTAGTTCAGCTGGCAGTTGGGCAGAACACATACATAATTAAAAGGAAAATTAACCATTTTTTAATGGAGCTATTATTACTTTACAGTAAATTGAATGTCCTTGCCTTGATGCCTAAAAAATAGTTTTTTTCCTTTCTACCTTAGTTTATTTCCTTCTTTTCATTTTCTTTGGAACTGAAACATAAAGTTTGTTTATTTGGAAATCTCATTTTAATTTTGTTTCGGTATTTTATATTTAAGTCCCTTTGCCTTGAAATAGATTTTTAACTCTAATTGTAATCTAATAAATTAGCCAATTACTGCTTCATAAATACTGTCAGAGACATGAGACTCCTGGGTCATAAGCAAAAAGCTTTATTATCCAGGGCACTGCAAGCAGCATGAATGTCAGCATGTGCATCTGCTACCTATAGGGGCAACACAATATGAACTCAGGTAGGCACTGTCCATGCTGTTACTTTGCATCACAGATAAGGAACAGTGATCTTGGGGAACCCACATTTTTATAGAAAATAAGAGGCAAGGCTGCTCTTTGTCCTAGAGATATTATCTCATCTCTCAAGGTTGTTTACTACAAACAACCTGAGGAATGGGTTAAAAGCAGTCATGGTCCGGCAATCTTGGCACACCCAGCAGGACATGTAGGAGTACTGCAGACCTGTGAAGGACACTATTACCTAACAAACTTATATGAGGGTATTGTAAATATTTTGACATGCATAACCCTATTTCAGGTAAGTATGTGTGCATATTTCTTCTGTTTTTTTTTTTTTTGCCATGTGACTGACTAAATGTGTGTATGACAAAGCATATATTTACCAGTTCATCTTCTTAATCAAGATTATTTCCTAGAGCATTAGCATCAAGTAAATTATTAACATTAGTTAGGGTTCAGATTCCTTGCCTTAAAAATAGGCATATAAGGCATAATAAAGTTTATATGCACACAACAGAGCACGGATGACAGGGTCTTGGCTGTGATTTTACATTTAGAAGTGAGAATAGATGGCTGTGACTGATCTAAAATGTCAGGGTAAGGTGCCAGTCTGACACTTGAAACACTTCAAATAAAATGATTCGTTTGTAGCATTGCATGGAAAAGAATTCCAGATTAGCTAAGAAAAATGAATTGTTCTTTGGTATCAGATATTTTCATCTCCTATTCACTGTTTTCTTTAGTTTTTGTACTCTAAATTGGTATCGATTTTCCCTTCACTTGATAATCAGGTCCTAAAAGATATCTTCCAAACGTGGCCAATCACTCTACAACTTTCAGTTATTATCTAAGAACTAGATTTTACCAGTTTGAGACATTTAGAGAAAAATGAATGTCTAGAAATCCCCCGTAGCTGTGGTCATTGTTAATGTATGAAAAGATGTGAACATTTGTCCACATTTAGTTATTGAAAAAAATAGAAATTATGTTGACTTCTTTGAGAAACAGCAGGTTACATTGTAGAAACAGAGAACTACAAAAGTAAAATTGTCTATAGTACTCCGGTGGTGCTAAGAGATATCAGTTTAATGAAATCATTGCTAGAGTCCCTAGAAGACAAGGTCTACCTATTTCAAATTCATTTTTTTTTCAAATTATCCCAAGAAGAACATGTTCTGTTGCTTTTTGTTAATATAATGGAAACAAGAAAAAGCAAAACTGCCATCCTATTCTACGACCTTGAATTTGTCATAATTTATGAAAATAAAAAGAAGCTATACAAGTTATAGAATGGTAATAACCAGAGCCATTCCGTGGGATAAATAAAATCCTGTATCAGAATATTATAGGTAAGGAAGTAAAGACAGATGACCGAGTCAGCTGGTAAGGGTAATAATATTGGTGGTGGTGGGGATGGGGTCAGCAGTGTTCTTATAGCTGAGTACTGGGAGCCTTTACCCTGGTCTCTGGTCTGGCCTTCCTCTGCCCATGCCTACCTCACAGATTGAGGATCCTCAGATACAACTGGAAATGTCCTCCTGGAGTCCATATATGCCTCTCTTCTTGACCACCTCTGGGAAACCTGGAATGCCAGAATCCTATGCTCAGGTGAATTAGAATCTGCTTCTAGGCCCTGTATGAGCCTTTCCTCTAGGTCCGTTTTCCTAAAGATAGATTAGCCTGTGATGATAATAGCTTCCATTTACTTCCTCTGCCATAATATGTTTTCCTTCTCATATATTTTACTTTAGTTTATACACATGTGACCTCAGAAATTCTTTCTCAAAAAAAAGCAGATTTCACCTAAATATCTTAAAACTCTGTAGCTGTAGTTAATACCTGTAGGTCTAAATTCACCTACTGCCAATCATCAAGCACTATAGTCATAATGCAGATGATCTCTATTGAGAACTCACCAATCTTAATTTTGGTATTTTTTTCTTGGTTGAATCTCTGACTTGTAGAACTCCAATTCAAAATTATATGTTGTGTGACTTCCAAAGCTGTAGCACTTTCCTGCCCCTTCTTACATTGATTGATCTCCTTGAACTTGACTTCTTGCTTGCTTGCTTTTGCTATTTTTCAGAATTCCCCTAGTCTCTTTCTGGTCAAGCCATGGTACTCTTTTCTTTCACTACCTTTTATTTTCTCTAGATATTGTTTTTTTCAATGTCTTCTTTTTCACCTCAAAGATGATTTCATTTCTAATTTTAGTATTTGAATATAATTACAAGTGTTGTTGGATATAAGAAGATACAAAAAATCTAACACAAGTATTCTCTTTTATAGGTGTCTCCTTGTGGTCAGTGGCCATTTTTATAGGTACCTAGTGATGGCTTTATGAGTGTGCAACCTGTGTAGTCACACAAGGCTCTGGGCTCAAAACAGCCTCACACTTGATTTAAAACCATGCAATTGACATCTTAAGTCTTACAAAATGTATCCTTCAACTCCTATTTTGTAAGTGAAGCTCCATGGGACAATGGCACATGTGCCAGAAGCTTGGAGCCTAGGTTTGCTCATAGAGATGCCTAGCATAAGCTTTCTGGTAACCACTCTTTCGTTTCCAGGGGTCCAGATCCTACCTGGCTTTCCCCTTTCATCTCCCTGCCCTGCCCCATGACACAGCTGCCACTGGAGGGTAGAGCAAGAAAACCCACTGTGTCTACTGGGTGAGGGGAGAGGAAAGAGAGGCCCAAGTTCAGCTGACTGCCTTCAATATGGGCAGAGATCTAAAACAGGCATAAGGGTGAGGAGGATGGAGTCTGGAGCTGGTGAAGCCTTGGAGCAGGATGTGGTAGCAACTTCACTTATCATGGGCTGGCAACAGCCCATTTTTAAAGACTCTGTGGGAAGTCACCTGTTCACTGTAGGTTGAGGCAATGGGGTCTTGGAAAGGGAAGCTGTCTTCTTCAGTTTCCCCAGAACTCCCCTCTAGCTGAGGCTTGGCTTATCACTCCAGCAGCTGATGGAAGGAGGAACTTGGCATTCTTCAGACCTGAGCTCTCAGCTGACCTATCTGTGGGGTGGCTCCCAGATTGCTTGTGAAGACCTACACTCAGCTGAGAATCTTGTGCTCCAGAGAGTTTCCACAACTAGCTATTTCCTGGGCTCCCCACTCTCTCCTTTTCTAACCTTCCTTAGTATGGCTTGTGTTGGTTCTGGCCAGTTCAAGTCACCCTTTAAAATAAGAATTTTGTAATTTTTGTGATTTTGATATGAATTGAAGGCTCTTGTTTGCAGTTAAAACTAACATTGTACAATATAAACAGTAAAATTCATGCTAAGGATTTTAACTTTTTTAGTTTTTGTACTTAGAATCTGATTATATAACAAAAATCATCATGACAAGTTAAGAGAAATCATGGGAAAAAGGGGAAAGTTTTATACCTCTAACTGCACTTTTTCTGCTTTTTAAAAAAGGGGCCCTATATTTTTATTTTGCACTGTGCCCTGTAAATTATATAGTGGACTCTGTATGCAGCTATTCTTTGTGAGAAACTACTTTACTTACCCTCAAATAAAGATACAACAGCCATCACACTAAAGCTGAAACATAAGCATCCTGTATAATCCAGCAATTCAACTTCTAAGAAAATATCTAATAGAAATTCATGCATATATTCATCTAAAGACATGTACGAGAATGTTCATAGAAGTACCACCTCTCATAACCCTAAGCTGAAAACTATCCAAATGCCAAATTGATTGTGGAAATGGATTATATCACAAGCAACAATGTAAATGAATCTCACAAAGATGATGCTGAATGAAAGAAGTCAAATAGAAGAATCAATACGATATAATTCTGCTTATAGAAATTCAAAAACAGCAAGACTAATCTATGGTATTACAAGTCACTAAATGCTTGCTCTCAGAGGTTTGAGTAAGTACTGAGAAAACGTATAAGTGAAGTTTTTGAAGTCCTGATAATCTATTTCTTGATCTAATGGTGACAATGATGTGTTCATTTATGATAATTTATCAGATTGTAACAACATTTGTGCACTTTTATGCATGTATGTTATACTTCAATAAAAAGTTGAAAAATAAACTAGCATAAAAAATCTTTCATTCTTTTCTTCATTGTTACTGTTAAGTAAGACGTGATTCTGTTAATGTAAAGTTCAGTGGAAGAAATAATATAGCAAAATAAATTTATTCTTTGTTAGAGTTTAGGTTATATAGATAAAAAAGAAACCATTGTCTTGATCCATACTTTGTAAATGTAGAAAGAGTAGGAAGAAGCAAAGTGTTTTACTGTTAAAAAGGTCCCCCTAGACAGTGGCAAATTCTTGAAGGGGTAACATTGAGATGTCCTATGGAGTTTAATTCAGGAATTAGAACCATCCTGGTAAGGTTAAAGCAAGGTGTTTTTGTAATTAAAATTCTATTATGTATGTAAGAAAAATATTCTCCTGTTGATTTAGTTCAGTCATGTTTTTAACCCCTCTCTCTCTCTCTCTCTCTCTCTCTCTCTTTTTTTTTTTAGTTGTCGATATTGATTTATGAGCAATCAGCTGCGACGGTTTTCAAATATCCTGTTTCCTCACAGGAGAAGTAAAATTTTTGTATAAACTTTGGTAAATTAAAGAGGGCCAGTCAAATCTAATTTTCTATAAAACATAATAATTATATTTAAAATAATTCTCTATATTCTCTATATTCTCTATATTCCCATCACTTGTCAAATAAAATCAAATCCACAAAGCATTGGAAAAATAGAAAAAATATTAAATGATAGAATATTTAGCTAAGTAATTTTTATCTGTCTACTATATTAGCAGATTTCTTTATGGTTTCTCTGCCAATAGTCTCCTTGGATTAGTTCAGCATCTTTTGTATCACAAAAGTTAATTTTCTCAAAACGAAATATAATGATATTATATTACTGTACTTAAATGCTTTGGTTGACTCTCTATTACCTATTGAAGAAGATTTAGTTTATTGATCTGGTCTATAATGCCCTTCACTATTTGCTCCTAACCTGATCTAAACTTATTTCTCTCACCATGTCTTCTGCCATTTCTGTCTTTCCTTAGCTTCATTTCTCTGGACCTTGTGGTTTCAGGATCATGTCTTGACTTCTCATGCCTGCTGCTATACTTTGTGTTTAAGGCCTTTATTTCTCTTTGAATTCTAGCCCCATTAGGAATTAATTATCATCCTTAGTCATGTTTTTTGGAATTTTGTTCATAACAGTGTAATGCATAATACTTCTTAGCTCAAAATATTATCATAAACTACAAGGAAGAAAAGTAAATTCATCCTCATATTTCAAGGGCTTATGTTAGTGACTGACTCATAGCTTGTGTTCAACTGTGTTAAGTAAATGATGATTATAAAAATCTGAAATCAGCTAGAACCTGATGAACTAAAACTATCAAAAGGAATTTCTACTATACCTTGCTTTTAGGGAAATGGTTTTTTATCTTCATACAAAGTTTCAGTTATGCAAGATGATTAAGTCCTAGAGATGTACTGTAAAGATATCTCCTATGTTATATCCTTTAAAATGTGATAAGAAAGCAGATCTTATATTAAATGTGCTTACCACAAAACTAATAATAAAGAGAGCAGGAGGAAAGTTTGGGAGTAAAGGATATGTTTATGGCATAGATGGTCGTTATGGTTTCACAAAAGCATACTTATCTCCACACTCATAAAGTTGTATACAGTAAATTTGTACAGCTTTTTTGTAAGCCAATCATACTAGCATAAAATGCTTTAAACAAAATTTGTATTAACCCTGAACAGTAGTTTGAGCATTCCCTCAGCCTTTTGGATAGTTGAGGTAGTGCTAGAATGAAGCAATAAACTGTTTGAAATTCTAACTGCTTTCATTATATAACCACAGCATGACAAAATATTCCTCTACTGCTTGCCTCCAGGGACTTTAAATATCTTTCCTTTAGGTATGAGTGTGTGTGTGTGTGTGTGTGTGTGTGTGTGTGTGTGTGTGTGTGTGTGTGTTTGCATTGTAATTTTCAGATTAAGTACCATGCCTACAAGTCTATGGCTTTGGAAAGGAATTCAATTTGACAAATCTTAATCGTCCTAATCAGAAGATTGATGTTTTACAGAAATTTCAAGTGCCTTTCAATGTCATAAACAGTACTAAAAATTCCACCAACCTGGTCTCTGACCAAGAACAACAAAAAACATGACAGAAAACCTAAACATAAATGCCTGTCATTGAAGAGCTTTTCCATTCAATTTGTTGTTGTAGTTAAGATACCAAGGACTCAATAGCCATGTTACTTTACTGACCTGTACTGGCTCAGTTGGAGGTCAGTATGTTTTTTTGGCAAAGAGAAATGGAAAGTGTGTCTTTTTCAGATGGATTCTATGTTTATCCTGTTTACTTATGAAATTTAAAAATATTAGATTGTTCACTCTCAGAGGTTTCCCTTTTCCTCACTGAACTCCATTTTATAATCTGGACTTCTGTACATCCATGGCAAAGAGCTTTCTGACTAAATAAACTTAGCAGTCAAAGGTCTGGTCTGTACACTCACTTGGGTTATTTTCAATTCTCCTGAGACTGAAATTACCATAGCAATGACATTTTATTCTACCTAGCTCCTTATTGGAGATGCCTATTAATATACCATTTATCAGAACAGATTAGTTTATTTTGGTGTTATAATAACAATTTTTTACAGAAATTTGAAATATTCCACCTCCTTTGCACAGTCTTTTCTGCCTTGAATTCTTTTCTTTTTTCACAGACAAAATGATTTAGCTCAATTTGTTTTAGAAGAGAAAAATATAGAACAGTTTGAGCTCAAAATTTAGAATAAGGTTCAATAACCCACCCAGGCATGTAGTAGCCCCAAACAGTGGCACAGTGTAGATTTTTGAAATCCAGGGCTACAACTAAGAGTGTAGCTAGACATGGTGCTGAGGTAAAGGACTAAGGACTAAGGATGGCTTTTTGGATTAAAAACATGAAATGTAATGGACAGAATAATGTGGAGTCCAAAAAGTTCACTGTGTAGATATATGATCTACACACCTCAGTAAAAGCTGCCAAAGAGGGGAAAAAGAGCTGGAACATGTGAGAAGAATAAGGAGAAACTCCCTGAGCTATGTGAGAACACAGGAGAAAACCTTTTCTAGGGAATCTATGGTCCTACTGTTAGTTGGTCTGAGCTAGTTCTTACAGGTAATGCATACCCCCAAAAATCAGAGACTGTAGAATATCAAAGTGTTCTGTACTTATTCATTAGTCTAATTCACCTTTCCTCTTATCTACTTCTTTTCTTGACTCTGATCATTTCCCCTTCTTTATAAAAAGGTCTAACAGTCTCCCCAAAAGAGTCCTATCAACATACACAGAATGGAGAAATGATCTCTTTCTGCCTTTTGTATACTTTTCTTTGCTCATACTAGCTTCTTCAAGGTTATTTATATAAAGATTTGTAATAGTAGATCTTAATGTACATCACAAACAAATGACAAACATACTGACTGGCTTCACATCAGCATAGCATGAGGTAGATTGAGTTCAATAATGGCTTCAAATCTCCAGCAGTAGTAATCAACTCAAACATATCATTTCATTTGTGGCTTGCATTAAAAGTTTTTTTCCCCATGAATGTACTTGTTACTTTCTTTTAAGATGACTACAAACCACCATAATTCCATGCTTCTTTCTTATACATTTTCCTCACCCAACAAAAACATTTTTTAATAGTCAGCTTTTTGTACCTCCTTCATGAAGCTATTTCTGATCTTCTCTGTTAAAACCAGTACACTCTCCTTTGTGCTCTCATTGTGCTTTGTTTATATTTCTTTGTTAATAGATTAGCACTATAATTATTTATGTACATCTGTCTTTCCCACAAGATGGTAGTCTCTTTGAGAATGGAGAACATGCTCTATTCATTCTTACTGCACAGTATCTAACATGGCACCTGTCTTAAATTAAGCACTTGATATGTATTGGAGAAAGAGTTTCACTGCATTATGGCTAAAAAGCAATTTTCCAAGGGCTGAATTCATGCTACAGTTAACAAGGTTTTCAATCCATGATTGTACCAGAGGCAAAGGAAGTAATAAGATATTAATGGAGACCATAAGAGAAACCTAATTTTAACAAAATGAAATGGATATCCAAGTGCATTAATATTGAAACTGAATATATGAGTTATACAGAAGCATAGCACAGATTAGCTGCTAAATTGCAGACTCCAAAGGTTTTAGTATTAATTTTTAAGTTTACAACTTTAAATTAGATTAATAGTTGAAGTAAGGCAAATTGCTTTCTTTGTAAGAGACTGTGGATACTCTCTTCTCATTTGGTTATTAACATGAGATAGAGCCAATTATTTATCAAAGGGACATCTGAACCTTTAAAATCACAATTTAAAAATTCCTTATCAGAATTTAAATCAAGCATTTTCTGACTAAATAGCTTTTACATTTAGCCCAGAGGGGAAGTAATACTCAGCTTCTTGCCATCTTTTTTTTTTTCCTCATATGATGAGGACTTAACCATTGACAGTCAGCTCTGACTTTATAAACTTTTATTTCAGATTTTGTTTCAAAATAGTTTTCTGTAAGAGAACAGAGAGTTTTAATCGCTTACTTCTTAACTAGCTGCCAAATGAAGAAAAAGTGCTTCTGTGGAGACAAAGTCAATTTTTTTCAACAGTCTTTGGTGAAATACATAGGTGTGGGCTTTTAAGCCAGACAGGTAAGAGCTCGAATGTCACACTGGCTCTGCTATTTATTCTCTGAGTGATCATAAGATTGTCATTTGAACTCTCTGAGTTGATTTTCTCATTTTTAAAACAGAACTCTACTATCACTAGTATAAAGGTATGTCAAAATTCATATATGCATATATTTGTATATGCATAGATCTCTTTTACAAGATTATAGAAGAAACAATTATGATCTTTCCAGATAGAGGAAGTGGGTGCCTTCTAGCTATCAGGGGTGGAAGAGAGACTTACTTTTTATTATATATTTTTTTATGCCCTTAAAACATTGTACTGTTATGTGTAGTACCCTTTCAAAAGGAAATTGCTTGATTAAAAAACAATAAAATATGAAATAGAATTTCCAATATAGTTTCTAACATGGTAGTCAACAAATACTATTGTCTCTGCCTTCTGTATTTTATTTTCTAAGTAGCCCCTCTGATCTGGTATCCACAGGAAAATATACTCACTCTTTTATAAAAATTTTAGTTCTACTATATTTTATCTCAATCTATCCTTCTGCTTCACTAGAAGAAGTTTTAATTTTCACTTTTTTAACTGTGACTGTAGAGTAAGTTTAAATTCAAGATTAAATTGAAAAAGTTCAAGTTTTTTTTTTAACTTCTTGTGGATAGAGCTAATATATTTTATGAAGTTAAATCATTTAGATTATTATGAATGAATACTAAAAATATTGATGTTTTTATAAAATCTAAACTTTGATGACTTAGCTTACCATCCTTTCTTGTAGGACATGTACATTTAAAACCTAATAGCACACTCATTCCTCTAAGAAATATTTATGTTGTCTGCCATGGGTGTGTCAGATACTTTTCCAGACCCTTGAACAAGGAAGGCAAATATCCTTCTCCTTGAAGAGGTTACATTACAGGAGACAGATGATAAACAATAAACATGATGAATAAATAAATTGTTTAATATATTAGAAGGTGGAGTATACCATAGAAATAAGACAAAGAAGACCAAGATAGGAGGAAATTGGAGTGCTGGAATGAGTGATGGTGACTTTATCTCTGGTGGTCAGAGTGACCTCATTGAGAGAGAGGCTTGAGCGAAGACTTGAGGTGGACGAGAGAATGAAACTACACAGGTGTCTGGGGGAGCCTGAGATAACAACCATCTCAGACTCTAACCAGAAGACTGTCTTGTGTCCAAATAATAGAAAGGGAGTGGCTGCAGGGGATGCAAGTATGAAGAAGTGTGGTAGGAGAGGAGATTTGAGGATAACCAGGTTTATTTAAGACCATGTAGAGTCTTGTAGTTTATGTAAGACCATGTAGAGTCTTGTAAACCATATTAAAGATGTCAGCTTTTACTCTGAGTAAGATAGGGAGATGTGGAGGGTTTGGGGCAGGGGAATGAGGTACTCTGACTTCTTTTTTTAAAATGCATGACTATGGCTTCTCTACTTAGACTAGATTGTAGGAAGGCAACAGAAGAAACAAGAGACAGTATTTATTAGTGTAATATAGACAATAAATTGACCCCAGAGTGGTAGCATTAGGTTTGATAGGAGATGTGAGTAAAGGACAAAGCCAAAGATAACTTGAAACTGTGCAGGCTGAGCACCTGAAAAAATGCCATCTCCATTAACTGAGAAGGGACAACTGAGAGAGAATCAGCAACAGAGGAGGAAATACTGGCAGTTCATTTTTGAACATTATAAGTGTGAGATGTCTATTAAATATCTAAGTGAATATGGCAATGAGGCAGAGAAGCCCGGGCTGAAGACAAATATGTAGTCATCGGTCTAAATAAACTCTGAAATTAGTCACTTCCTTTCAAGCCAAAAACAGGCTCAGGAATCTATCTACCTATAAGTGATATCTTGGTGGATCCTGAGAGCAGAAAATGCAGACCTGATAGAAAGCCAAGGGAAAAGGCAGTGATCACTGAATTGGGACGTAGAACATGTAGTTTTCTCTGTGGTCACTTTAGAATGAGGTGCAAATTTCTTTATCCTGTGTTTGGGAGAAGAGTTGTATTTCCTCAGAGGCTTTTGTCAGGGAAGGCAAATAACTGATATTTTGAACCTGAACTCTGGATAAAATGTCCTCCTAAGATCTTAAAGTCTTGAGGGGATTGGGGTGGAGAAGAAAGAGGAAGAAGGAGAAAGAAATAATGAGGAAAAGTAAACAAAGAAAATCCCCAACTACTAATTTAAAGATGCAATCAGTTTTCTATCTTGCAAAGGTAAAGATACCTTTAGTGCGAAATATTTATTTGTCCAGAGAAAAGCACAAAAATGATGACATCATGTAAGCAGAGGCAGTGGCTAGAAAAGAATCTGTTTAAGAAGCTGAGGCAATCATGAACTGAATGCTGAGTAGTTGTATATAAAATGGTGTGAATTTAAGGCTGCTTATATTGCTATAAACCATGCTTTTTTAAATAAAGGAGAGTTGTACATTATTAAGTTGTTTTAGTTATTTTTTGGTCTTTGGTAGAGGTTGGTTCAATTTTAAAGCGTAAACTCAATTGTGTCATGGGACTTCTATGGAAAAGTTTGTTGTCTACATTTGGTCACTATATGGGAGAAGCAGGCACTTAGGTGAGTATCAGAGGCCCAGAATATGAACAAATGATCTGTAGTAGGTCGCCTAAGAGAACTTACAAAGTAATACTTATTCAGAACTGGAAAGATAATGTATTCACAGCTTGGGCTTTCAGATACATGTAAGAATAGAAGAAAAAGGAGGCTAGAGATAACGACAGCTCTTTATGTGAAGGCCAAAACTAGTAGAATTTTGGCATACATATGAATGTGATTTCATTAATACACTCAGGGTGGTGAAGTCTGGAGACAATTAAATTACGTTTAATTAAGTTATAATAGCTAGGAAGATTGAAGCCAATTTGCAGTCATTGCTGAGAGTAGTAAAAGTGAGCATGAAATGCATTTCTGTATGCCAATCTTCTCGAGTTTTTTAAAGCTTTGTTCCTTTTATTTTTGCAAATATTTTATTGCATATTTGAAGGCTTCCTCATCTTTATATTTTGTAATATGATTCAAGGTAGAAATAATATTTTCCTTTGAATTTTACTGATGGCATCAAAAACAGTAAGTGACTACTATGTCTTACATGTGGTAAGATAATTCAGGACAAGTATTAAATATAGTCTTTCTATAGTCTTGACATTTAATATTATAATTTCTAAAAATGAGAAATCATAAATGGTACTATACTAATTCTTCTACTCTGATACCCAATTTAATCTTGATGATTTTAGTAAGTATATTACAAAAACATTTTAAGTCTGAAGACGCAGATCTGTGTAAAATGCCAGTCTTGTCAATTAGGTTGCCAAACTTTTTAAGAGTAATAATTTGTAAATGTTGGGGCAACTTTAAGGACAAATTTTCTAGCTTTTTATCTTAGAAAAAGCATGTCACACTATAGTTTCCGTAAGGATAAAATTCAAAAGATCATCTACCTAGGTCTGCTGCCTATAGTTATACCACACACCTTCAAAACTGTTTCATATTTTAAAAAATGTATATATACTCTAAAGTAGTCGATTGGTGTAGTGTTGTTTAAAAAAATTACCATATGCTTTCACAATAGGCATCAAAGAGATGGTTATTAAATTTAATTTATAAATCATCCTACATTTTTAAATTTTGTTTCTCATGTAATCATCACAAATTTTTACTTTCTAACCATAGGCCATATGAGAAAAGGAATAGTTACTTTGTTGTTCTTTTTCTAATTTCTTGAAATGAATGCTTAGCTCATTGTTAGTCTTTTTTTATTCCTAATATCTACATTTAATGCTATGCATTTTTCTGTTTTATTTTATCTGCATGTGTTTTGTTATGTTGTATTTTTGTTTATCATTTGGCTCAAAAATATGTTGTATATCTTTTTTGATCCATGGATTAATCATAAAAGTATTTCTTAATTTCCAAACATATGGGGGATTTTCTAGTTATATTTTCATTATTGATTTCTGTCACAACTACATTGTAAACAGGAAACACATTATGTTTTTAAGTTTAAAATTTTTTGACATTTACTTTTTGATCTAGTATTTTGTCAACTTCATAAATGTTTCCTGTGAACATGAAAAGAATATATGTTCATAGTTGTTATGAACAATGCTGGATGAGCTGGGTGCAGAGTCTATTACATTGGGTCAAATTTAATGATGAATTTGTTCAAGTCCTCATTGCATTTACTTTTTTTTTTTTTTTTACCATTTCTCAATTGCTACAAGAGGTTTGTTAAACTATCCCTGCTATGATATTAAATTTGTCTATTTCTGCTTATAGTTCTGTTACTTTGTTTTATGCATTAAGGCTATGCTATTAAGAGCAGACACTTTTAAAAGTTTTTTTGAACTGAATTTTTATATTTAGTAGTGACTCTATGTCTCTAGAAGTAAAGAGAAATTAATGTAGGGATATCAGTTTTTTCTTCATTGAAGTTTGCATGGTATTTCTTTTTATTGTTTTATTTTTAATCATTCCATTTACTTATATGTATCTCTTTTAAAGAACACTTAATTTAGTCTGCTTAGTTTATTTACATTTATTGTAATTATTAATATATTTTAGATTAAATCAAGCAATCTATAATTTGTCTTTTGTTTTACCTGCTATGGTCTTTTTTAAATTTTCATCTTTAAATGGACAGTGTATTTTTTATTATTTTATTTTTTTAATCCCTGTATTAGTTTGAAAGAAATATACTCCCTTACTAGTATTTTTAGTAATTCCTTGTTCTTTAAGACCTACTTTATAATTAAAAAATCAAAATACTTACACTTTATTTAAAGATAAAGAAAATATCATGAGTGCTAAGTGTTCATTGGCTGCATGATAGTTCATCAACACTGAGTGCCAAAGGAGAGAGCAAAGTTGGTTATAATTATTGGATTGTATTTGATGCAAGGCTGAGAATTAAGAATGACAGGGATTATGATTTAAATAAATTGTTTATATCAGTCAAGATTGGGAGTTGACTAAGTAATATGTAAATAAGTATTAACTTTAATTTATAGTAAGTAAATAGTAGTTAGAGCTGCTGCTTTAATGTTAGATGCCTACCAAAATACCAAGACAAAACAGTTTGAGCCCCAACTACACATGAGTTAGCTATGTCCTTGCAGGAAGTGACATTACCAATGAGCATTATGAGCTTATTTGTAAAACAGTATGTCAACTCCAGAGTCTTATTATAAAAAATATAGTTGTATTTATCTTTTATAAGTAATTTTTATACATATATGCACAAACATATGCATATGATATATACTAATCTTGTGTAAGATTCTGTAGAGCAGGGAAAGTGTCATATTTTTCTAGCGTGCTTAACTTCTCAACACGATACACTTAGTACTACGGAGTCTATTGATATTATACTAATGCAAGAGTGTTTCATACAAAATTATGTCATATAAAATGGTTCAATTTCAATGATGATTATTCATATATTTTACATTGAAAACAATATAAATCCGCTTAGTGTTTAAGTGATTTTTTTATAATTCTGAATCTTTAAAAAATGTTTTTAATTTTGCTACTCAGTCTGGTCCAGGTATACTAAGAAACAAATGAAATGTTCTCAGCCAAGTCATAAAAGCTTATTTAATAGTTTTAAACAAAAATTAAACATTAAGTTCTCAACATCAAATGAACAAATTCTGTTAATATATAGCAGGTAACTAAAAAGAAAACATACTAAATTTGGAGTTTCTATTAAAAAAGTGTCTCATAAAAGCACAATAAAAAACTAGAGTAAGAATAACTTTCCTCCTATTAGTTGTTTATTCAGTGAAGTTACCTTATTATTTATTTATTTATTTTTATATATAAGTAAGGGCTTATGCTATATCTGGATAATGGCTAAAATAAAACTGTGTATTGAAATATCTGACTACATCAGGGTAGAGTTCTTGGGGCTGATGAATCTCCAGGGAAAAGAAAAAGATACAGATTGTATATGAATGTACCATATGAGCACATACTGTTGATTAGAAATGGAGACATCGAAAAAGATGTCATTAAAATATAAACATATGCAAGAGTTATAGTCAGAAATATTTTTATATTATAGTTCAAAATTAGAAAATTAGACTCGACATATATGCATGACTTTGAAATAACTTCATAAATAGAATGCACTAGATGAGAAATCTTGACTTCTTGGACCAGATCAGCTATTTCTTGGCCTTACAATTTAGGTACGACCCTAATCCCATTGAATTTCAGTTCTCTTCTAAATGAAATGGACAGTCTTAATTTTGCCCTTCTTCTTTATAGGTTATGAGAATTGGGGACCAAAACTAATGGTGTTAGTAAAAGACCTTTTTGGCTGTAAAGTACTATTAAAAATTTAGATTTTATTATTAATAAAAAGCCAAGCGCCTATGGTCTCAGCATCACCTTAAGCAATGCTAGAGGATGCCAGGGACATACAAGATATAGTAACTGACATTAAAAAAAGTTTATGCTTTGGAAGATTCTAGGAGGAAATAATACTTTACATCAGAGTCCTAAGAACTCAAAGGGACAGTAGAAATTAAATTACATATACAAACTCTCCATTTTATAAATGAGGATTTTGAGACTAGAAAGATCTATTTGACTTGTCCATGGTTCCCCAACTAGTAAGGCTGGCATAACCAGGCATTATGACTCTAACGCAGTCCTATCACACCATTACATGTTAACGTATGTGTTAACCTAATATATGTAAATATGTAATGCAATGCTTGTTTAAAATTTGAATTGGATTACATAAAATTGGGGTATGGTTCATTAAATAACATGTATTTATATTTAAAAATTTTAATAATTTGTGTGCTAGGTGCTCTGGGTTGGGTCTGCTCTTGTTGAAAAAGGAGTTACAGTCTGACTACATTTTGGAACGTTGTTAATTTTTTATGGTATCTTTCATCCATTTAACTATGGCATTTTAGGGTGTCAATAGAGAAGAAAATTATCTTTTAAAAATTTTTATTTTAAAAAATTGTTTTCCCTTGCCTTTCTCACAAAAAATTGTAGAACATAAATGTAATTATGTCTTCTGTTAAGAGAAAGTTCACTCTCTACCATGTGTTATTTCTGCTTCAAGGAAACATGATCTTTATGCTATTCCAAAAGATGTCTAAAGAGTAAAAAATATTTTCTACACTTAACCCATTTGACATGTAAAAATATTCATTATCATAAAATTATTTTCAACACCTAGATTTTAGTTAATTTACTCCTATTTTAACATCAGGCATATAGAGAAGCAAGCTGTCATCCCTGACATTCTAGCTATTTTAATGACATGTAACATAATCATACAATTTTCAGAATAAACTCTTCCTTAACCACCTTCCTGCTTAAAAATCTGAAGATGCTAGATATAGTTAAGGGGTAGCTTTTTTTGTATTCTGTTTCTAATTTTGAAGTTTCTATTTTTTACTATTTTATAAGAGTTATTTTATGAAGTTTTATTAGACAAGGTGCTTTTGGCTTAGATTAATGGTCGAAAGAGAAAGAGGTATTGGGTGACCAAAATAGGCTTAGGAATTTTGTTCTTCAGAATTCATTCCACTTCAAGACTCTGCAAGTTTTGACAGCAAGCTAGTCTTTAATGATAAGAGCAGACATTAGCCATGCTGAAGTTATTATAGTAGTTCATTTTTATTAGACAAACTTTCTGAAGAATAGCATTTAAATTTGATGTGATTCTCCTAAAAGCAAATGGAAACACAAGTTGTATATTTTACAAATGATCTTCAAAACATCCTTTTGCTTATTCTGAAAACTCTCTTGACAATTCTATAAATTCTAAAGACTCATACACTTCATTTTGACATTTACCTTGGCCTCACATAATTCAACAATCTTTATAAGTTGTTCTTCAATAAAAGTTTTGTTTAATAGTGTAATCTCAGTGATCTATGTACAAACTAGAAAACAGGAGGTTGCTTTACTTGGACCATTGAAGATAGGTTTATATCTCCACAATGAAGTAGGATAATGAATGTGTGGGTCTTCATCCTCCCTATCCCAAAAAGATTTGGTTCAGGACTTTAGAAAATGAAACTCTTTTTCTTCTTTTACAAAAGATAAGTATATTTGCATTATGAATCACATTATGAAATTGGCAGGAAGTAGACCTGCTCAATCAAAATCTCATGGAGTGTTAATATTTTTAAAAAGTTCTTTAGGTGATTATGATTCAATTGCTTTGGGAACTTTTGTCATAAATGAAAGTAGAATATTTAATTTTTCCTCAAAAAGAGAACAGCCTTGACTTATAATTCCATCATTCAAGATTTAGAAATGCATGATGTTCCCTTAGATTGAATAGAATTAGTAGAAATCAGAGCACTTTTATGTTTGCCTTTTGACCCAAAATTGCATTGAGTCACTTTTCAGAGCAATTATGTTCTGATAATTATTCAAGATTACATATTATTAATGAAAACATTTATTCAAATTAAATGAACTTAATTTTTATTGAATCTAGATGGTTTGAATTTTATAGCTCTTTTAAAATTATTTTTCAGTGACTGAATTTTTATTGCCATACTTTTATTTATAAAATGGAAATTTATAAATATTTCATAAATAAAAGCAACTACTTTATATTAAATATTTCCTTAGATGACTTGACAAATAAAAACCTCAAAACTGGGCACAGTAAAATAATTGCATCTTTGAGAAATACAAATTATATAGAAATATTTCACAGTCTATTAAGCAGGTAGAAAAGGCTCTGTTTCTTGGGTCTCTTTTTATTCTACCAAAGAAGGCCTTCTTCATACACTTTATAAAATTTTTTGTTCAATGAGTCAAAATAAAAAGGATATATGCCTTTGAGTTTAGAGTAATGTTATGCTTTCATGGATATATAGAAAATAATAATGTCTTCAGAACAAATCTATGAGGAAGACTTTAAAATTTCTGTTTTTCGACAAGGCACTAATAATTATCAAGTACAAACAAGGTTAAGGGTTTCAAACAGCTCATTAAATGGTCTAGTTACCACTGAAATGTTGGCTATTACCATTGGTAAAATTATTTAAGAGAAAACAGATGACTTCTCTGTCTGCCATTTCAGACTCTTGCTTCCTGGTTACAAATAAAACCATGTTCTTAGCAGAGGGGTGGGATTGGAGACAAGGACTATTGAGTGTTGAGCAAAGTGGTTTAATTGCATATGTACTTATACCAGTTAACATTTTAAGTGAAAAACTTACCAAGAAAGGAACTAGTGAACTACATATATTTCAAATACTGCTTAAGCAAAATTAACTATGAAAATATTAACATGTAGAAGATTTTCTTTCTATTTAGGCTACTATCCTTTCTTTCTTTCTTTCTTTCTTTCTTTCTTTCTTTCTTTCTTTCTTTCTTTCTTTCTTTCTTTCTTTCTTTCTTTCTTTCTTTTTTTTCCCACAGTCTTTCTATCTTCTTCTGCTCAAATCCTTTCTCTGTATTTCAGGTTTTGCACTTTGCACTATAAAATATAATGTAAAGAGATAGATTCAAGCCCCAGATAAGAAAGATAACACCTAACATGTATTTACCACTTAATATATACCAAGTACTCTTCTAAGTACTTAATACTTTTATTTTATTTTAATTCTCAAAACCAACTTTTGACATAGGGACTATTTTCTATTTCCTTTTGTAGCTGAGGGAATGATGTATACACAGAAAGTTAAGTAACTTACCTGTTGCCAGGATTCAAATTCTGAGCTATGATGTTTCTGATCAGCTGCTCCACAACTGTGTGATCACAGCTAAGATACTAAGCCTCTCTGTGCCTACGTCTGCTTGTTTGTAAAGTTGGGCAATGGGAATACAAAGTAGATAGATAAGCTAAAAAGCGTGACAGTCTTATTGGCACAGATATTCAGTGAGCAGATAAAAATGTGACTATTTGGAATTGAATACGCAGGTAGAGGACAAACTTTAGAGACTAGTCATGGATAGCACCCAGGGAAGCCCTGAGAGTAAATGAGACTTCAAGGAAGATCATCAAGGGCAGGACACAATAAAGTAGTCTGACTTGAGTACTGAGGGATAAAAAGGAGAGTATGGGAAAGAGATTAGAGAGGCTGGAGCAGCTCTCTCCAACCAAGAAACTGGCTAACAAGGCCAAATATAACTTTTTATATTTAAACATAACATTATGTTTGGTGATGAGGTCACCACTGACCTTTTAAGAGACACCTTCTTAGAGTTGTTTCTGTGGAAGTGAGGCTACAGTAGATTCTGAGATGGGAAGGCAAGAAGGGAAGGCAGGGTGGAGAGTGACTGTCCTAGCAGTTTGACATGAAGAAACTTCAGCCAGAGAGAAAGCACTGCTGAGAGAATGGCTTGTGGATAGGGGACATCTAAGTGTGTTTCTACATAACATTTAAAACTCAGAGGAAGAACAGGGAGAGACTGAGAAGGGAAGGAATGATAAAATAAGATACAGGAGGAAGAAACAGGCTTATAGCCTTCTGAAAACATTTACACTTTAATTATTTCTTCAGTGGTGCTACCAACAAAATAATTGATGATAATTTGAGATTTATTCAATAACTAATATTTATTAAATGGTCACTATATATCAGACACCATTTTAAGTGCTGGTAACGCAACAACAATAGCAAAAATGAAACAGGCAAAATTCCTGCTCTTACGGTACTTTTAATACAGGGTCTGTCAAAAATAAACAATAAACATGTAAATGAATGCATAGAAAATGTGTCCAGTGGAAATAAATGGTGTAAAGAAAACCAAACCAGAGTAAGGAGGTAGCGGTGGTGCCTGGAGGGATGGCATTGCTGTTGTAGATGGTGGGTAGGAGTCCCTATTTGACAAGGAGACTGAATGGAGATCCTAAGGAATGAGAGGCTGAATTTTATGAATAAATAGAAAATGTTTCAAGCAGGTGAACAGTGAGTGAAACAGCTTACAAGTGCAAAGATTTTGGAAGATTCAAGGAATAGCTAAAAGGTCACTGTGGCTATAGCTGAATGAGCAGGAATGGGGTATGGGAGCTTGGAAGCTTAAATTGTGCAACCATATAAAGAGTAGTCAGTTATGTTTATGGGCAAAGACAACACTATGAATAGACTACACTTAAATTGTTATTTTATTTTTATTATGTATGTTTTTATGCCTTAGTAATAATTTTTATATTTTGGGATATTAGACCATTTGTAAATCTGATAAAAGCCTTGGATTCTCTTTTTAGGAAAAAAAGCACATGTTTACCCAAAGAAAAGAAGTGCTTATAATTTCAGAGGGTTTGGGGAACTCCACAATTCCTTCCATAGACTCTAGGTTAAAAGTTCTTGCTATGGAGGCTGAGATGCTTTCTGACATTGTTTTTCAATGTTATTTTGACTCTAAATAATGCAAAGACTTGCTCATTTTTCCTCAAAGAGTTGATCATCAGGCTCACTGTCTCTGCAATCATATTTCATAATGGTTCCATATAAAACCCTGGCATCTCAGTTCCTTGGTCTTGTTTCTGTCATTCTCTCTGTGTCCTCAACTGTTTACTCCCATGGACATACTCTAAACTTGAAAACTATACTCCTTCCACAATCTCAGCTTCTAGAATCTCAGTCTCTAACCACTGTCTCTTTTTTTCCAGTTTGCTCCCTCTAGTGTCCCATATCCAAAAATTCTTGATCCTAATGGAATCTATTGTCTATTAATTCTGCCACCTTTTTACTATGCCCCTATCCCTGAACTATTTCCTTATTTCTCTCCCCACACAGCTTATATCCAATGATCCATCACTGCATTCGTGACCTTTCTTACATTCTTGGTGCCCTTGCTCCATTACTTTCTATAATAATATTCTGGCAAAACCAACTTTCAAACTATTCACATCATCACTTGTACCATGCAGCTGAATAAAAACAGAGCTATGCTTGATATTCTGTATTTAAATTCGTGACCACAAATCTTAATGCTGCCTGGCAATCATACTGTCTCTCTACTGTTCAGGCTAAAACACATTCCTAGGAACTGTTTTACACCTTCTTTTTCTCTCCTTTCTTATCACCTGCCCCCTCACTCTCAGATGGTGTCTTTGTGCCTTTGTATCCGATTTCACTGAGAAAATAAAGAAATCAGAAGAGAGCTTGCAACATTCCTAACACATCCACCCACCTAACTGCACCCATGTTACATATTCTACTTTCACTCATATAAGTATAGATGAGCCCACTTATTGAAGCCGTCAGTTCTACTAAATGCCTTCTCACCTTCTCAAAGACTTTAGCCTGTGCTCCCTCTGCCCATTGCTTCAATTTGACCTATTGGATCAATGCATTTGGTATAAAAAGAAGCATGCTTTTATTTTTTTCATTTAGAAAAAAACTTATCAATCCACATTTCTCTCCAGTTTTCTCCCTGTATTTCTTTATCATTTATAGCAAACTCCTAATGCGTCATCTGTATGTGCTTTGTCTATTTTCTTTTCTCTCATATTTCTTAAACTCACTTGAACCTGACTTTGTCTCAATATCTCTACTAAAACAGTTCTTGTCAGTCTTTCATTGACCTGGTGTTGCTATACCCTATGGTCATATCTCAGTCTGCCTAGGAGAACTATCAGCAGCATTTGAGATAACTAAATGCTCCCTTCCTCTTGAGATAAGTTCTTCACTTGGTTCTACCCACATCTCATGGGCCACTCTATCTCAATGATCTTTGTTCTACCTTATTTCCTTACCTTTAAAATTAGATCATTTTAAAACAAACCTCTGCTCCATTCATACTGACTTCCATATTCTTTCTTGAACACCCAAGCATGTCCTTATCTCAGAGTTTCAGCAATTCAATTTTATTTTTCCTGAAATGCAATTTCTGCAAAAAATCCACAATGCTAACTTTTCGTTTCATTCTGTTCTCTGCTCCAATATCACTTATTCACCTTTCCCCCGCCCAGAAATACCACTGGCCACTAAAACAATCACCCTTCTCCCACCAATCCAATCACTTCCTCTTCTCTTTACATTGTTTCATTCCCCCCTCACTGATCATTATATTTACTCGTTTGATTATTGTTTGTCTCCTTTCAAAGAAATACCAGCTGGGTGAGGATGGGAACTTTGTTTCATACACCAGAGTGTCCCTAGAGCCTAGGGTAATTCCAGACATGTGCTAGATATTCATTAATTATTTGTTGAATGAATGAGAGATGACAAATTGATTTAGCATCACAGATTTGTGTTTGACACAATGTTTACTGTGAATTTTTGAGCATGGGAACCATGACTTACTTATGTTATGAATAAATGAATAAGAATGTTAACATATGCTTTGAAATGTCGAATAAATTAAAAAAAAGAAGCTGAATTGCTAATATTCAGAGTAAAGTAATGTTGTATGCCTCCCTCCAATCTCTGAACCCAATATACATATATACTTTTTTAAAAAGGCCACTAACTTACCCTTCTCATATAACTGCAAGGATATTATAGTCTTTTTAATTGTGGTAAAATACACATAACAAAATTTACTGTTTTAATCATTTTAAGAATAGATATGGACTTATCATCACTATCCACCTCCAAAACTTTTTAATCATCTCAAACTGAAACGCTGTACTCTTTAAACAACAAGCTCCCATTTCCTGGTAACTACAAATCTACTTTCTATTTCTATGAATTGGACTATTCTAGGTACCTCATATAAATGGAATTATATGATACTTGTCTCTTTGCATCTGGCTTATATCATTTAGCATAACATTTTCAAGGTTCATCCATGCTGTAGCATGTACAATAATTTCTTTCCTTTTAAGGCTAAATAATATTTTATTGCATGCATATGCCACAATTTATTCATTTACTCATTGATGAATATTTAAATTGTTTCTACTTTTTGGTTATTGCGAATAATGATTCTATGAACACTGGTGTACAAATACTTGTTAGAGTTCCTGCTTCTGATTCTTTGGGGTATATACCTGGAGGCAGCATAGCTGAGTCACAAGGTAATTCTTTGCTTCATTTTTGAGAAATCATCAGACTGTTTTTCATAGTAGCTGCCCATTTAAAATTCCCATCAACAATGCACAAGGGTTCAAGTTCTCTTACATCTTACATCTCTTACATCTTACATCTCTTACATCTAGCCAACACTTATTTTCTGTTTTTTTTCTCTTTTTAATATTAACTATCCAAATGGATGCAGATTGATATTTGTTGTGGTTTTCTTTTGCATTTTCCTATTGATTAGTGATATTGAGCATCTTTTCATATATTATAAAGTCAAATTTTCTATTTTTTCTTATGTTGTCTTTACTTTTGGTGTCATACTTAAGAAATTATTGACAACTCAGTATCATAAAGCTTTTCCCTATGTTTTGTTCTAAGAGTTTTAGAGCTTTAACTCCTACATTAGGCCTTTTACCTATTTTGAGTTGGTTTTTGCATATTGTGTAAGAAAAGGGCACACATATACTTTCCAATCATATCTGGTGTCATAGGTTGGCACAATATCTATGCCTCACTAAATTATTTACTAACCAATGAGTCTAAATTTGGCAATTACTATCATACTTGAGACTTATATCTTCCTCTTTTCAATTTCTCAGCATGACCTTTATTTATTACACTTTTTGTTCCTGTTGATTTCTCAAGCATTCATTTATATTTCAAGATGTTATCAGGGATGTTAGTGTAGAGAAAAAGCAATAAATTTAAAGTCCAAATAGTAGGATTTTATTTTTTTAATGGCTGAGTAATATTCCATTGAATATATGAACCATAATTTCTTTATCCAATCATCTGTTGATGGGCATTTAGGTTGCTTCCATATCTTGGTTATTGTAAATTGTGCTGCCATAAATATTGGAGTGCATAGATCTTTATGAATTAATGTTTTGGTTTTCTTTGGATAAATACCCAGAAGTGCAATTGCTGGATCAAAAGGTATATCCATTTTTAATTTTTTGAGGAACCTCCATACTGTTTCCATAGCAACTGTACCAATTTGCAATCCCACCAACAATGTATGAAGGTTCCCTTTTCTCCACATCTTCGCCTGCTGTTTTTTGATTTATTTATGATAGTCATTCTGACAGGTGTGAGGTGATATCTCATTGTGGTTTTAATTTGCATTTCTCTGATGATTAATGACCATGAGCATCTTTTCATTTGTCTGTTAGCCATCTGTATTTCCTCTTTGGAGAATGACATGGGTAGACCTAGAGGTTTTTATGCTTAGTGAAATAAGTCAGACAGAGAAAGAAAAATATCATATGATTTCACTTGTATGCAGTATCTAAGGAACAAAAAGAACAAACTAATCAAAAACAGACTCACAAATATAGTGGACAATTTGGTGACAGACAGAAGGGAGGTGGGTTGGGATCTGGGAGAATGGGATGAAGTGTTAAAGAAATACAAATTAGTAGTTGATAGTTGAGCATGAGGAGCATGGCAGAGGGAATGCAGTTAGCATTAATGTGATGGTTAAGTGGAGGGCCAGAGGAGGGAGGGAGAAATTGGGAGGGGGGTCATTTTATGAACATTATAGATGTCTAAAATGTTCTGTATACTTGAAACTAAATTAAATAAAATTAAATAAAAAAATTTAAAGTCCAAAGCTTGGCCTGAATCCCAGAAATAACTAGTTTCATGACTTTGAGCAAGTCATTAAACCTTTTAGAACTGCAGGAGTAACACTACCTACCTCCAAGTTTATTGTGATAACCTCTGTGAAAGCAACTAACACATAATAAGCATGTAAATATTTGCAGAATCTATTGCCCAAGACTGAACCACGGATATTTTCTAAATGACTAATCTCAGCTGACTTGATTTTATATCCAGGGCAGTCAACCATTCAGTAGGTAGAAGGTGAAGAGAGCGAACCACCCATGCTGGGTTAAAAAAAAGGTGGGTCATGTTGTCAAGAGATATCATAGAAGAGTAAAGATGTGGAGTGAGCACACCTGCTGCAATAAGTATCTGCAGAGAAGTGGTTTAGTTTCTTCATAGGTTTGGGGCAAATATACAACTTCAAGCAAAAAGTAATGGCAGCAATAACTTTGATCTCTAAAATACAGTATACTTGGTCTTAGATAGAAAGAGTAAAATGCTTGGAAATTGGGTATAAAGTCTAAGGTTTTAAGAGTACATAAAAACCTGCGATTTCTATGTTTTTAATTTTTTCACATCTAACTATGAGAAATTGTCATATTTTGAAATTTTCTAAACTTAGGCATTAAAAATTATTTTACACATATTTTGTGTTTAGCATAATTATAATTTGAAAATATGCCTAAAATTGTATGCATTGAGTATCAGAAAATGGGAGTTTAAGTGGATTCATGTAAAGAAGTCAAGATTCTGGTGAGAGAATTGTGGATTAGATATTGCTCCTTATCCCCTAACCACTAAGACACAGAACTTTTAGTGTTAATCTTTCTTCAACAAAACAGAAATAATAGTTACGATCCTATTTCCCTCAGTATAATATGTCATTCAAATAAAATGAAGCATATAAACTTATAATGAGTATTTTCTCCAGGCACCAGCCTTGAAAATAAACAGTAAAAATTAACATCATCAGTATTTATAGCTCTGTCTTCCAGTGTCCCAAAACAGAGATGGCTTCTCTCCCGGCTGTGATTAACTGCTTGGCCAACTAAGAAAATATATACTATACCTGAAAAAGTTGTTCACAGCTCAAGAAATCTGCAGAACATAACTGCAATGCCACACCCTGTAACGGTGTGTAGGATGGTGGGACTACATACTGGCCTACTCCACTGGGATGGAGAAGCTCCTTAAAGGCAGGTAGCCGTTCACTTCTGGAAGAAATAGCATGCTTCAGACTACTGTTCTAAAGGCTCTTAAGCTGCCACATTTGCAATATCATTCTCCTTGTGGTCCATAGGGTTTATCTGGCTTTGTTCACTGATAACAGTTGGACCTACCTCTCAGGCAAGTCAGGTAAGAACCCTATAAGCAGTGCTCACACTGGAGATAGGTTTTTCCAATGCTCCTCTGATAGGCACTTAAGTCTTCCAAAGAATTCCTTTTTCTCTACATCAAAGAAATATTTGGAATTAAAAGAACATTCAGTTGTAACTACTAGATATTAGGACAGGAGTAAAAATGTTTTAAAAAATTCTTTGTTTTTTTTTTTTTGGCTTGGCTCCAGCCTGCATTCAACTACCTAATTGTCCCTATCTTTCTTGTAAGATAAATGCTGTTATTTTAATTATTGCTTCTTCAGCAGAGAATTTCTTTTTATAACTTTTGTGACTGAATCTCTACCAAAATGAGAAATAGATAATTTCTTATTTGAGGAGAAAAAATGGGAGTCCCCCCTCATAAAATTATAAGCTATACTAACCAGCATTGCCAATAAATGAGTATTTTTAATTGGTTACAAAGAAAAAAAAACTGGGTGTGTGTTCCTTTCCTCTCCTTATACATCTCTCTTGGAATGTTCTTATTGTCTACTATTTTAACTTGTTTACAAATTAGAAGGCTTTTAAAAATCTGTTTATTTTAGATTTGTTTGTTAAAACTCAGATTAAAATATTTGCTTGATTTTGTAGTAAATCAGAAAAGACTCAACTTTTTCTAAGTCTTACAAAATGTAAAAATAGTTGTTTTATACATAACACTCAATATATTGAACATTGGGCATTCAACTAGAATTCATTTTGTAGAAACAAAATGTAGTTTAAAGTTTTGCTAATTCATGTAGTTGTAACATTATTTTCATAGAACATAGTCTCTAATTTGATTTCTTAATCTAAAACTAGTTATTTATTGATTTCTGAGAAGCCATCTATCTACTTTATTGTTTCTTTTCTAAAATAAAGAGAATAGTAAAAATAAAATGTAGTTTCACCTATTCACTAAACTGGAGTGTTCTACAAAAGTTTTTGCTAAACTTTATAAAATATTCTAAGTGTCTCAAATAAAAATTTCAAGATGAAAATGAAATTTTTTGGTGAATAACAGTTTTTTTACTTGTGTAGCAGAGATTCTGCATCATGAGAAATGAATACAGCTTCTAATATCCAGATAACTGAGAAGTCTAGGATGGATTCTGTGATGTACTGTGTGCTTAACACCATACTAAGAAATTTCAGTACAATATTGAATTTAATCCTAGTGAACACAGATTCTACTTGTATATCCTTTATAAGAGAAGATTGAAATTTAGGAAGAAAAACCTAACTTGCCCAAGATCACACAGCTTGTATGCAGCAGGGAGGAATTCAAAATATAATATGACTTGGGAGCTCTTATTTCTAATGGTTATTGACAGATCAGAAAACTTTTCTCCTAAAAATACTTTGAGATTATAAAACCAAAGTAAAACAACATTTCTAAAATCGAATGGTGAAGCTGGAAGAAAGCTTAAAAAATTATCTAGTTTAGAGGCTTATAAATCAATTCTTAGCCTTGAAGCATGTTTCCACTAAAAATTTAACTGGCAGCTCAAATATGCGAACTAAACAAGTTTGGAGAGCTCTATCAAAGAGAGCAGGGAAGAGAGTAGCCTTATGTAATTCTCAGTTTGAGGTGCTTTCTGAGGGAGACTCGAAGAATCTTCACAGAATCAAGCCTAGGGGAGTAATTTTAAAAACCACTGTAAAGTCCAACATCTTCATTTCATAAATGAAAAAAGCAGATTTTCAGTAATGTTTAATAAAAGAAACAATATTGAAATAATAAAGACTCCCTTCTTTATGTCTTTTCTCTTTCAGTGTAGAGCCATTGTATAAGATACTGACAACATTTTTTTTCTTTTTTCAATCACTCAGACCCATTACTAGCATAGTGCCTGATACCTAGTAGAAATGTAACATTTTTTTTGTGGGGGTGAATGTGTTAAAGAATTAATGCACAAGCTAACTTTCCTTAAAATATTTGTGTGTCTGTCTACACTAAGATTTTGGAAGGAAAAGTAATTTTTATAGCCACATGTTGATTTGTAACTAAAATCTTCAGACTCACTCCAACCTATTGCCTTTGGGAGAGTTTGTGAACTATTACAAATGGGACATCATGTCCCTTCACAGAGAAATAAACAAGAAGTGAAGTATGCCAGTTGGAACTACAGGAGAGCTCAGAAATTCTGGCTGTGATCACATGAAATGGAGTCCAGTCAGAGGGCATTTGTAAATGCTCTTACTGGAAAATGCTGTTTTTAATGACCATCTTGGTTTTATATCTTATTCAACATGTAAAATATTTATATTCTTTAAATTAGAAGTCATAAGCAGTTATTTGCTCTAAATACTATTTGTGTGCTTCTTATTGAAACCAGATTCATTTTTCTCAAAACACTTGATTACAACCTATTGCAAGATATGAAATGTGTAAATATTAAGATAAATTACAATTTAATTAATGATCACAGAGTGTATGTCTGTTAGTGATATAGAACAAAATAGTTTGCAATTATATAATAACTTACATGTGGAGTATTTTTGGCTTAAGGCAGTACCTTGTAAATCATATCCCACAGAAATAAAGGAGTCACAAAGTCAGTAATAGTGAATCTGCTATTATAAAATGTTAAGGTAATCTGTGGAATGATATGTGTAACTTCATATTTAACAGAAGTCTTTTATAATTGTTCAATTGAAAATAGCTAAGAACATGGAAAATGTGATTTGATATTAAAAATAACAGTCAAATTTTTAAAAGCTAGTTTTATTAAGTCCTGAAAATAGTGAATTCAAAGCAAATTCCCACTTATGGTTAGTAATATTTAGTTATTGAGGTAAGTAACAAAGATAAACAGAAATTAAAATAAAATGTTTCTTCAATTCCAGAAACTACTGTTCTTTAGTTCTTATTTGGATTTATAAGAGTTTTAAAACAATCCTTATTTAAAATTTTTCTTTGGCTTTTGTAAAGATGTATTTTTATTTCAAATTTTCTTCTTCCAGTTTTCCTCCAGGTCAATGTGGCCTGCGTAGATACAGAAACTTGTATCCCTGTACTTCACAGGAGGTCTAGCATATTATAGTAGGTACTGCTGCATAAATACATACACGTTATGATCTGCACACAGCATCCACTCATACAACAAGCCAAACCAACCAAGCATGTTCTTGGCTCTCAGGATATAATAACAAAGACAATAGAGAGGAGCCTCTGATACTAAGCTTACACTGTCACTAATATCAGTATCAGTTAATGACTTTGAATATTTATTAATTAAACAATTACTGTATTTGTCCATTCTTTATGATGAGCCCATACAACGCATATGTCTTGCAGCTGGCCCTTGTTTCACAAATCACGGTGAATGAAGGCACAGCGCCTACTAGCTGTTAAGTCCACCAAGAGAATGCAGACCAATGATGTAATACGTATTCCTCTAGAGAAGAAAGTAATCTAAAAGTGAAAAGCTGCTTCTTGAATTGACATAGTCTCAGAATTCAGCAGAGACTGAATAAATACTCAGAATCTTACAGTCTACTGAAGAAAATAATCCCATCGCATGCCAATTAAATAAAGTACATCACATTCATTCACTCTGTCATGCCAGCTTTCAGAGGAACTATAACTTTTTGTTTTCCTTGGTGGGTTGCTGTGCTTGTCAGCAAGAGTGAGGTGATTCTGGCAGATCCTAAAGAACAGCTACACAGATATGGATGACTCAGCTAAGAAAAGAAAAAAGAGGGACTAAGCATACTTTTCACTTCTCATATTATTCCTTTGAGCTTTCAGAAAATCACTTGGGAAAAATTCCTTAGATTGGTTGCCACCAGAATAAATTAATAAATTTATGCTAATTATTTAACAAAGTAGTTTTGATATAGAAGTATAGGAGTAAATAAAGTTATCATTACTACTAAGTATAAATAAATTTAAAGTGCAAAATTAAGAACAGGACCACAGTGGGTATTTTTAAATTTGTTCATTAATTATTCATCAATGTCATAAAGTTTTTGGTAATACCAGTAAAGACCTGGTACAATATTATGCAAATATTAGGTGTTGTCAGTTTCTCTTCTAACTTCATATAACCCTGTTGAGATTTTGAGCCAGCAGATCCTTTATAGACAACAAAAAGAATAATTTTGTCCTAGATTATAGGTATGCAGCATCGTGTGTGTGTGTGTGTGTGTTTGTACGTGTGTGCGTGTATGTGCAAACCCAAAAATATCAAAGTAGAAAAATAAATACATGATAGTAAACTTATACTTTCAGGACTTAAAGGCATGAAGAGTAAAATAAGAGAGGTCATCAATGTAGTGAGAAGGAAATATTCTCAAAGGCATTTCTTAACACGTCAATATATACATGGGAACAATGATTAAGAAAATAGAATAATGAGCAATTATTGCTGAGAATGTTAAGACATATTGAAATAAATGTGGGCTGGAGAGAGTCTTTTTTTTAAAGTTTATTGGGGTAACATTGGTTAATACAATTATATAATTTTCAGGTGTACATTATAATTTGACATCTGTATATTCTATTGTGTAATTACCACCCAGGGTTCAGTTTTCTTCAGCTACCATATATTTGATCCCCTTTACTCACATCACCCTCCCCCATCTTCCTATATTTGACCCCCTTTACCCTATTTACCACTTTCCTCCTCCCCGACTCCCTTACCCTCTGGTAACCACTAGTCCGTTGTCCATGTCCCTGAGTCTCTGTTAGGACAGAGTCTTCTTAAAGGTTATAAAAATGAAAGGAATACAGAAGAGTCCATGGAATTGGGAGTGGCTCTAGAAAAAACTGGGTCCACTAGTGTTCTACAAAATTTTAGAAGCCATAGTTAATCATCATGTGGCTACAAAGATATTACTTTTCCCCTGGAGTTTCTATGGCATCGAAGTGAGCATTTGGCAGCAGCCTCCGTCTGTGGGTAAAATTCTTTTCATTTACTTGATTGTTACATGGGCATCAAAATGAGAGTGCCAGGGTGAGTGAGAAATCAGCACATTACATTTGACTTTCTGGGGAAGACGTATTGCTAGCTCTTATCAATGCTTTCTGTGAACACCTGTGTCTTAATTATATAGACTTATGTATATAATATTATCAGTTTTTGAAATGGAAGATACTAAAAATGACATGGCAGCCATCATTTCTTCACATGAAGTCATGTTAGGTCAGATTAGGCCAGGGGATAGCTTGGTATGGCATAGTGATTTTCAGTAGGAAACTACTGGGGTAAGGGAGTGCATGTAGGTTGGAAAAAACACAGTTGGTTTTGTAATGATATATTTGAATATAAAAAATACGATTTGATTACATTATAAAGTATAGGGATTAAAATCTTTGGTTAGTTAGAATGTACAGATTACAGTGATTTATACTGAGGGGGCATATTAGGTCATGTGAGAGCACAGGGATGAGATTTTCATGTTCTTGAAAGCCAGAAAGAGGTTTTAAGCATTTGAAAAACTAGAATAATTAAAAGAAAATGTGTATCATAGCCAGAAATTCTGTATTTGACTCCCAGACCTGCTTTTTGTGAAGCCTGGAACATGTGATTTTTATACTCTTTGAGTCTGGTTTCACAAATTGCAGATAATTGTATCCATACACAGAGTTAGGCAATCATATCCATACATTAAGATAAAAATAAATAATTTTTATATTATTTAAGGTTGCCTGGCACATGAATTTACCAAATGGCAATTCAAGCTCTCCAGCTCTTTGCCTATTTTTCTCTTCCTCTCACATTTGCTCTTGTCTTTCTAGCTTCCCCTTTTCTATTTTTTCTCATTCAACATATAAGCATACTCAAAAATTAATTAAAAACTAAAAAATATCCATCTCTATTGTTTTTAGGTCTCCACCTTGTTACTACAGTGACTTTTATTCTCCCTTCAAAATAAAACTTCTCGGTCTACATTCACTGTCTTTATTTCCCCGTCTTCTAGTCAAGCTCACCCTTTGCTACTGGCTTTGATCTCCATCAGTCCACTATAACTGGTTTCGTTAACATACGCAATTCTCTCAGTTGCCAAATTCAATCTGTAGTTTTCAGGATTTTCTTTCTGGACCTGATCTTTAGGAGTGATAGCATTTTAACTATTCTGATGTATTCTTCCTTGATGTTTTCTCCCTCGGCTTCCTTACTGCTAGATCTTTTCATTCTCTCTTTAGAATGTCCATTTAATCTTGCCCCTCCTTTAAATATTGCCATTTTCATGGTTCCATCTTTAAGGCCCTTTTCTTCTTCTCTTTACAAAATGTCCTGGAGATGTTTATCTACATCAATAGCTTCAAGTACTCTTTATTACTGCATATATGGTCTCTGCAAACCTTGCTTTGTAATTACCTTGAATGCTTAGTAGAAGTGAAGATCTGGGACTTGACTCCAAACCCTCCTATGCTCACATTCTGATAAATGTTAGGTGTTACCAACTCAGATCCCTCTCCTGAGTACCCGACCAAGTGTTTTTCTTCCTTCTGGCATTTTTGGGTCTTAAGAACTAAACCTGTCATTTTTCTTGGCGCAGTCTGCCACAGCCACTATCATGGTGATACTAATTAATCTCCCCCAGTCTCCTACGCCTGAGCATCTCCTCTTTCACCTCCATACCCTCAGTCATTAAGCGCCTCCTCTCCATCCTCACTTCTTTCTTGTGTTCCTCACTTGGGTAACAAAATAACCTCAGTTTCCCTGCTGTAGTACTATCACTCTTAGATTTATCCTCTATCATACTGCAATATTGCAGGAGTGGTATTCCCCACTTTAAATCAATTGCTGGCTCCCTCACAAGCCTCTGTAAATTTCAAACTACCTAATGGTTCATATGCCCCTGCCTGCCTCCAGTCCTTTGGACATGTTGTTCTTTATGCCTGGGATTCCTTCTATACCTATTATAGCTTTGGTACTCATTTCAAAGATAATCCTCAAAGGTTCCTCAGGAATCTCTGTACCTCATCTGGATTGAAATATCCACATGATTGTTTTCATTTGCTTGCTTGTTTCATCTGCTTTCCTTTGTCACAACATTAGTCATCTTATATGGTAAATATCAGAGCATGTGTCTCTCTGAAATTCTAGTCTGTGAGAATGGAAAATGCACTTTTTATTTTAAAATCTGCCACACCATGCACTGTATCTATCACATAGTAGGTATTTCAACGTATTTGTTAATGTTTTGTTTTGTGAATTAGTCGTTCTTTCAGGTAGATGATGATGGCATCGTGAGTGCAGAGAAAGATACTCTTCAGAATGTCTTAGCTCAATAAATCATGGTTTTATCAAATAACTTATTTTAAAAAAACAGTTTGTGAGAAATGTTTAAAGAGCATCTGTTTTCTTAAAAAATCAAACATAAATATTTAAAACTTAACCCTCGAGACACATATCACTAGAAGTGTCATAAGGCATAAGTGCATTAGAGTGTTAACATCTGGTTATCCTGGAAATTTGTTAAAGTGTGGGTATTAAGATACATTACATAACTAAACTTGTATAAACTGCAAACCAGAAATTTATTATTTGGAGGCAAGATGAAACCAAAACACAAGCTTTTTAAACCTAAACACAGGCTAGCCAGAGGAAGAACAATGAAAACATGTTCATCTGAATGCTTTACAAAAGGATATAAGTAATTTTTCATATTTTTAAATAAGTGCTAGAACAGCAATTTGGCAGGTTTTCTTCACTTAATTCTAAGCCAACATGTATCAGAAGCGAGAGAAATGTCCATGTTTATATCTCTGATTTTAAACAGTTGATAATACCCAATTCAAAAAACTTTGAAATGTTTTAATATATTTGGTGCTCGGTCTATATATTTATATAGAAGTAAAAGGACAAGGTGTAATGATTTATTGAAATACAGTTTAAAAAGAGACTAAAAATTAAAAATAAACAATGCATTCCTGATTCTCTGAATATTCTCTTTTCAATTCCCAACCCAAAGTAGAGACTTTAGCAAACATTGTTAGCTATTTGTAAGACTAGCATTGCAAATCCATTATTAATGTGATGACCTTAGTGGAGCAGAAAGAACTTTAGATTAGAATTCCAAAGACCAAATGTGTGATTTTGACAAATCACTCAGCTCCTTTGAATCACAGTTCACTCTTTTGTAAAACAGAAATAATAATTCCCGTTTGCTTACTTAAGAATTATTGATTTAATCAAATGATAAAATATATGAACTCTTTATATAACTTATAAATGTTAACATATATAAACTAATACATCAGGATAAGTAATGCATTACAACTTTAGAAAACTATGGTTTTATGAAGTTTGACCACATATATTACCTCATTTTTATATGAGAGTCATCTGTTATCCTATTCTTCATGAGGATGAATTGGAATAATCTGACATTGCATTTTTATTTCTTAATAACATATGTGTGCTGTTATTAACTTAGATGCACCTGTCTAGCACAGGTTCTCCAGCTGCATTTAAAGCCTTGCCAGTTCGTGCTGGAAAACACCAGGACTCCTCTGAGCTCACAAACAACTTTCAGATTCTTTTGATGCTTGACTGCTTGGTCAGTTTCTATTGCTTGCAAAGTCACTTGTGAGGAGAGCTTTACTAGGCCCCTATGGCCAGTGTTCCCAGTGGAAATGGTGAAGAGTTTGTTGGGAATTGCTCTCTTTTGGTGCTCCCAGTACTGAATTTCCCAGAATCCTCTCTGCTGATACTACATGGTAACCCTTGAAATTCTCTCCCTTACTCTGTGCCATACTTAACTGTCTGAATATGAAAGCACCCTGCTTGTTTCCCAGAGTTTGTCTCATACAGTCCCTCATGAAAATAATTTTCAAGTTATGTGATCTTTCTCTCCAATGGAATCAGTCCTTACAGTTGAGCATAGAAAGTGTTGTACTCTTTTCCACAGTCTTTACCACTCTGAATTTCAATAATACATGAGTTTCAAGTTGTTCTACCTCACTGCCTGCACTACCTATAAAGATATATTCTTGCCTTTACCTATAAAGATATATACACTTTGGAATTCATTGCAGCATTATTCATGATGGCCAAGACATGAACATAATCAAAATTTTCTTCATCATATGAGTAGATAAATAAGATGTGTTACATATATACAATGGAATACTACTCAGCCATAAGAAAAGATGAAATACTGCCATTTGCAACAATATAGATGGATCTTGAGATAATCATGGAAAGTGAAATAAGTCAGGCAGAAGAAGTTGAGAACCAAATGATTTCACTCATATGTGGCATATAAAACTGGAAGCAACAAATGAACAAGACAAATAAACAAAAGCTCATAGACATAGACAACAATCTAGTGGTTAACAGAAGGAAAGGGTGGATGGAGAGAGGTAAGGATGAGGGAGTCAAATATATGATGACAAAAGGAGTTTTGACTTTGGGTGGTGAATACAATGCAAAATACAGATGATGTATTATGGAATTATTATATTTGAAATCTATATAATTTTATTAACCAATGCCACCCTAATATATTTAAATAAAAAAACAAATGTATAAGTTAGATAAATATTATCTAAAAATGTATGTTAGCTAAATATTAGATTAAATATTAATATTAAATTAATAAATTTATTATATTAAAATATTATATTAATATTAAAATTAATATTAAATGCTAACATATACATTTATTTATTATTATTAATTAAATATATAATTACCAGAGTGATTTCTTAAGGCTACTGCTTTCTGATATATATTTTAACAACCTGCTAATCTTTGAACCTACATGTAAAATAAAATCTGTAATCAGTCAACTATTAAACAAAATAGTGTTCACATTAGATATTCATAGCAGTAGAAGCCACATGTTTTATATCTATTCTCAGTGTGCTCATCAATAAAAATCAAGACAGGTGAAATTTTAAAGTGTACAAAAGAAGCCAAATCCTGAAAGAAAATGAACTACCAACTAAAATAATATAAAGATGTTTGTTCTAATTGCTTCTGTTCAATGTGGTAGTAGAAATGCCCTAAGACAAGAAAAAGAAAAGATATCTAGATTTCAAAGAAAGAAGTAAATCTCTGTAGAGACTATGCTGGAATTTATTTTAAGACTCATAGAACTAATAAATAAGTTTAGTAAGGTGGTAGGATACCTAATATTTACAATAGCAACAAAAATTATAAAATAAGATGAATCTGATAAAAAAGTCCAAGTTCTATATATTGAAATCTATAAAATATAGCAGAAAAAAATTAAAGTCATAAATAAATGGAAAAGTATGCCAGTTTATAGATATATCATGTTTATGGGTCAGAAGACTGTTAAGATGTCAATTCACCAAAAATTGTTCTGTAATTCAATATCATCTTCATCATAATCCCAGTGGGCTTTTTTTTTCACAGACTGTAAAAAGTTTATTCTAAAATTCATATGAAAATACAAAGGACCTACAATAGCCCAAACAATTTTTCAAAAGAAGAATAAATTTGGATGGCTAATACTACCTGATTTCAGGACTTATTAAAATCTAGAGTGAGTCTACTACCATGCCACCTTGAATGTTCCTGATTTCATCGGATCTCAGAAGCTAAGCAGGGTCAAGCCTGGTTAGTACTTGGATGGGAGGCCAGCTAGTAATACTAGCTGCTGTAGGCGTTAAAAAAAAATAGAGTCTATAAATTGACCCACACATATATGGAAAATTGACCTTTTACACAAAGACATAAAAGTAATTTCGTGGAGAAATAATAGCCTTTTCAACAAACTGTGCTCCCCAAAGTTGTATATCTCTATATAAGAATAAAATAAATTCTCATTAGTACCTCACATTATATGTAAGAATATAACTCAACATGGATCACAGAGTTAAATTAAAACCTAAAACTATAATATGTCTCAAAAATTATAGCAGAAAAGCTTAGCCATCTTGAATTAGACAAATATTTCTTAGATATGACACAAAATATACAATCTACAAAATAAAAAAATTGACAAGTTAAACATGATCAAAAATTTTTTAAAACTGACTTTTTAAAGACACTATGAGCATTTAGAAAAATGTCATGGACTGGGAGAAAATATTTTACTTATCAATGTGAAAAAGTACTTATATCAAGAATATATAAAGAACTCTCAAAACTATTTTTTAAAAAGAAAAATCATAAAAAATGGGGAAAAAAATCAAAGAGACACATCACCAAAAAAGATATAAGAATGGGAACTAAGGACAGGAAAAGATACTCAAATCAGTAGAAACATTTATTATTAGAAAAATGCCAACTAAAACCACAATGAGATATCACTATACAGCTATTAGAATGGTTAAAATTACAAGGAATGACTGTAGAAAGTATTGGTGATAATGTGGAGGTACTGGAACTCATATATGGCTGCTGAAAATACAAAATGGTACAACAATTTTGGGAAAAAGTTTAGTGGTTTCTTAAAAATTTTAACTTACTCCTATATAAAAACAACCATTCCATTCTTAAGCATTTATATGAGAGAAACAAAATCATACATTCATATATAGGTTTCTGCGTGAATGTACATCAGCTAGGGAATGGATAAATTCCATACATATAATGAAATGTTATTCAACAATAAAAAGGAACAAGCTTCTGATACCTGCAATGACATAATTGAGTCTTAAAAGCACTGTGCTTAGTAAAAGAGCCCCTCCCCAACAGGCTATAGAGTTTATGTTTTCATTTATATAACACTGTAGAAAAGCAAAACTATAGGGACAAAAAACAGATCAGTGGTTGTCAAGGACTACTATTAAGGAGGGAATTGATGGAAAAGGGCAGTGATGCAATTTTAAGGGTGATGAAAATATTCTAGATCTTTATTGAAGTGATCATTATATAACTGCATACATTTGTTAAAATTCATTGATCTATCCATCTAAGAATAATTTTTAAATTATGTATTAACAAAACTGACTTAAAAAAATAAAGTTACAGACACTAAACAATAAACAGAACTGATGAATTATTGAGAAAATCAGAAATGCCAAAGTGATCAGGAAAGTTTTCCTAGAGCAGGTTAACTTGAACTTTGTTTGAAAATAGAGTTCTTATATGAATAGATAAAGAGAAGAATAAAGCTATAATATTAGTTTTGGTGGCTTAACAGAGTAATGGTGTTATTTCTCACTTACCTGGTAGTTCACATCAGTTCAGGAGGCAGACTTCCAAAGGGTGATGTAGGAACCTAGGTACTAGAGGGTCTAGGTACTAGAGGGTACTAGAAGGTCCTTAGAGTTCTTCACCACTTCTGTATAATGGGAGGACGATAAGGAAGAAGAGCACTTCCATGACAGATTGAATGAGAGATTTTAGAAACCAGACATGGAAAGTATGTATATCATTTCTTCCTGTACTGTACTGGCTGGAGAGGATGGTCATATGGCCTCATTTATCTGCAAATATTCTGAGAAATGTAGTTTAAGCTGGGGTCCCAGAAGGAAAAGGAATGAGTTTGGTGAGTACATAGTAGTCCTTCTCTACAGGTGTGGACATGTGCAAGTGAGATGTGAAGTTATAGAGTGCTGAGGAGTCTGTTTGGATGTAGGAAGCTGGTAAAATTTGTAAGAGAATGTGGAAGGAACTAGAGGAGGACACTGAATAACAAGATTAAGGAGTTTATATTGTGTTTGGGGTAATATCTGGCCAAAGATATTCTTGTAAAATACAGTGATACTTGCCTACTATTTGAAGGTATGCCAAGGATATAACAAGAGAATGTACTGAAGATGTCTTCCAAGGTTTATAAAGCACCAAATGAGTATGACTTATTCTGTATAAATTCAAAGTTACCGCAATTTTAAAACATTATTTTCTCCTGTTCAATGACTTCCTATAGAAAGTTTAGTTTTTCCACAACTTTTGAACTTTTCTAATTATTCCTTCCATACACCTCAAAATAATAGTTATTTCCTTTGCCTGTCTTGACCCTCTCTGAGGAGAGGATATTAACATCATTAACTAAAAAAGAAAGAAAACCATAGGATTTCTTAGACTACTTCTTTGCAATACTGTCGTGTTGGGGCAAAGGTATACTATTACTATTTGTGCTAATAAAAATAACAATAACGTGCACAAATAATATTAAAGTGTAGAATGATAGAGTATAATTTCAAAAAATAAAATTAAGTCAAATTTTCTTTTGTCTTTCTGCAGATTTCATTTTTGCTTTATCCATTTATTTTACCATTAATATGTTTATCGAGCCCTGTCTCAATTACTCTAACTCTGCTTCTCTCTGTAGAGCTGTCTGCCAAATGATTACTTCTAAAACCAATTTTCTTCATTATGTTAGTATTTTCTCTCCTTTTCCTTTTAAATTACCTTCTCAATGACTTTGATTCTAATTTTAACTATTTTACTGAGTTACAGGAAATTTTTTCCCACCATTCTTAAGCTAGTCACATCCATCACATGTAGTTAGTTCACCTTTCCATATCTTTATGAAACACACAGAAATAGTCCCTTTGATAATTTTCCCAACTGTATTTTTATCCGACTGCATGTCTGAAAAATGTTTTTCTTCATCAATTTATTCTTCTCAACTTTCAAACAACTGCTCAATTTTCCAGTGAAATTTTAACTGGAACAACTAATTTGATATTCATTTCAAAAAACATCCTTTCTCACCTTTATATTTTCTGATCAGAAGTCCACTAACATGGATACAGTAGTTAATGCTTTATAATCTTAGAGGATAATTGTGATTATTTCACTGTGAAGCTGGCCTTCTTTCTCCTTTCACTTTGACTATTTGTTTTTATACATTCCATTACTAGTAATGGACATGTTTAAAGTTTTCATTATGCATAAGAGCAACAAATTATCTTTCAGTGTGACTACCCATAATTATAAAATTATAAGGATGGTATTATGGTCAATATTATTCTCTACACAACAAAATCTCAATGTAAACATGAAATGCGTTTTTTTCACACCTGATTTTACAGCATTTGAAGAGAAAACATGGTTATATAAAATAAAACGATAGCTCATTGGTCTTGTCATTTTTTAGAATTAACAGCAAACTGAATCCCTTAAATAAATATAAAAACATATCCAACTTTTTACCTGAAAGGAAAACCTGGGTTTCATGAAGCTCTTACAGATTAATTTGCAAACCTGTTTCTTTCCCCATGTGAACCTCTTTGCCACTTGTTTTTCTAAAAAAAAAAAAAAAAGTTATATACCTACCTTATAAACTTAAAACAGACATGATAGATTGTGGATAAATTGCAGCACTAATCTGAAATTTAATAAATTCTAGTAGAGTTTTATGGAATATACTGTACTTTGTAACTATAGAAAAAACACATATGTTTCACCTTCAAATGAATAAAACAAATTGTGTGTGTTTCATATGCTTTTTATTTTTTGTAACATAACACATGTTATATCTGAAAAAAATGACATAAACATACATTGGATGAAAGTGAAATTTTTTTTGTTGAAAATTTAGAGATGTAAGAAGGGAGGAGACAGTAATTCCAAATACTTTGTGTTTTCCCCACCACATTTACATTATCACAGTTTTTAAACTGTACTTGACCAAATTTCATTTTTATTATAATTATTCACTTGTTTCATAGCATTTCTGTTAATTTCTAGACTTCCATTTTATTTAATAATTTTATTTAATTTTATTTCATCCTTTAAAATATTCTCCCTGTTTAAAAATAATAGGGGAAGAAGAATGTTACTCATGAGGATTGAATTAATTTACAATTGCTTATTGTGCAGAGATTTGCTTTTTAAATTCTCAATAACCTGAATTTACATTTTAGGTAATTTACTAAAGATTTATAGCAACATATTTTATTAGCACTTCAATCTTTAGTTTACTTTTAGCAATTTATAAGCAATGCATAAACCATCCATTCTTTTGGAGTCAAACAATTTCTCTTATATTGCTATATAATTTATTTAATTATAGCATTAGGCTTTAAACAACAACCTTGTCATACTTCTAAGTTATTATGTTAGTTATATGTGGTATTTCTTCCTCAGTGATCTAAGCTAGAAGTGATTTTATTCTGACTTAGGCTACAATTATTAAACTTGTGCAAAATAATATTGTCAGCAAGGTTTTCCATGTAACAAAAAAAAAAAGAATTTCCCCAGTGGATGTTATTTTTCAAAGTATATTTTCAACATAATTGTCAATGCCGTAATGCTAAATGTTCAAAATATTCACTTTTAAAGATAGTCTAAATTATTAGAAACACATTGTTTTTACTATTAGATAACTGATTTTGAAATATAAATTGGCAATAATTTCAGATAATGTATAATTTTATAAACCTCATAATCTCTTTGTAGAGTTATTGATAATCTGTGGCTTGGAGGATGTTCCAAAGTGTTTCCAGAATATTGAGGCATACAATACAGAATTTTAGAACATAAAGAAAAATTAGAAATAACTTGAAGTAGGGTTCAGCAAATCACATTCCATAGGCCAAATCTGGCCAGCAATTTTTTTTTGTAAATAAAGTTTTTTTGGAGCACAGTTACCCAATTATAAGAGCATATTCCTACCCCACACCCTGGGAATCAGTACCTCTTATACAATAGAGTTGAAAGTTGAGTATGAAAAACACAAATCACCCAAGTGGGTCACTGGGAGAGATAGTAAAAGAGGTTACTTCTAGCTTGATTCTTGGTTCTCAGAGTCAAGTATTCTAGCTATTAGAGACACAGCACCATACAATAACCACTGGTATTTAGTGGGTAGTACCCCAATCCCACAGAGTAATAAATAGTGTCATTCATAAACTGGTGGTTTACTTGTACCTTTGAGAAATTAGTTCAACATTCTATCAGGCCAGCAGATTTGGATTAATGCAGTATATTGTAAAATGAGATCATAGTCTTGTACTTTTTGTCACCTTTCCTTTGCTATAATATGGGTCTTTTCATTCAAGAAGATGTTATACAGGACCCATGATGATAAATCTCCCATTCTCTGAACCTTTGGACAGTTTTGCTGGATGAGACACTTAGGCAGAAAAAACAAACTTGTACCAAAATATTTATCAATCCTAGCAATGACAAATTACTGCCCTTCCCAGAGAGGAAAGGTCAGATATTACCAACTTGTAACCAAAAGGCTGAATGCAACCCTCATGGGATTATATCACATAAAGTAATCACTGTTGATCTTTAATTATGACAAATCAGTCATTAAACAGTGGTAGTAGCTAGATCAGCCTTATAAGAGAGAGCCCATGCATAACCTACATCCATGGCACAGAAATTATTCCTCCTATGGACCATTACACAATAAATGTAGTAGCCAAGGGGAAAAAAAAATTTGTTCCACTAGACAAGTAAATCTATCCATTTGGTTGATTCATTGTCTTTACTGCATGGAACATTTGTACAAGAAACAAAGATCTATATATTTTGTGCCTTTTCTATAATTCCTTTTGCTCCTTCTTCTCTAGGGATTATTATCTCCAGTCTTCCAAGGCTGTTCTTTCCAAAGCTCCTAACCACATGGGGAAGTCATTTACCACTGCTCAGTATTCCATATATATCCTTACCTCAAGCCAATTCTTTCTTTGCTTGATGGCCAGATTCACTTTTAAAGCACTGTCCCTATATTATTCTTTTAGGGCTATCACTGAGTGAGGATGTAGTGTAGAATTTTCAGCTCCCAACAGTTTATCGCAATAGCCTATCAATGAACCAAGCCCATATTTTTCTTAAGCTCTGTCAGCTTAACAACTCTATAGGTGTGAGCTCAGAGAAAGGCGTCACTGTAACACAGAAGTCTAGTGTACCTGTTCCTAAAACTCACTTATACTTTTTTAGTATACCCAGTATATTAGACTCCATCCCAAATGTAATATTCCCAAATGTGGTATAAACTAAATGTCTTCAAATTTAAAGAGGTCATTAAATACTGTTTCTTTCTCAGTGCTGGAGGTACAAAGTACAATAACTTGTTTTTTACCTTGGAGCATATATACTGGCATGTTCCGGGCAACTGGTCTCTATAAGCTTCACCTATATGGTATACCCTCGAATCATTATAGGATTTATCTCCCATTTTCTGTTGGACATATGTTTTAGTACGGGTTTCCTTATCACTTACTATTGCTCAAGTTTGAGTATGCTGTAATCATTAGAGTCGACCAGTGTGATGTTCTGCAAAATGTCCAAATGATCGAGGTCTCTTCACACAATATTGTATCAGAGAGCTGGAGAACTAACAATCTTGGGGCATGATCATGAACACGTACTTCTATCCAACCACAGAAATAAGGACTGCTTCTGATCCTCATTTCTGATGGATATTGAAAAGAAAATGTTTGCCAGTTTAATAGTTGTATACCATGTATCAGAGGCTTTTTAAGTCTTCTCTGGAAGATGAGTTTGCAGTTGGGGACTGTTTTGTTGCTGTGATGGTTTTAGGTCTAGAATTGGTTCCACTCTGGAAATTGACTGAAAGATTTAAAATGTTTATTATAGCTTCAAATATCAGTCTTCTGCTCATCTGATCTTGATCTTCAACCTTGTATTCCACTCCTTATTTCATTCCTTATGTTCTAATATCCTAAAGACAAATTCTCAGACATATTCTCCCAGTTTTTTCTGGAACATAACATCAAGTTTCTATGCTCTTTTGGTGAATAACTACTCTCCTCTTATAGAGAGACTACAGAGACTTGAGCTTAGTTTTTGGTCTGGAAGTAGTGAAGTAAAGTGAAGGAAGATCAGCTTGTGAGCCATCCACTTCAGATGAGGCCTTCACATAGTTAACAGGAAAGGAAAGGCTACTATTTTTTAACAAGAGTGTGAGACACCTCTGTTAGGGTTCAAGTGAATTTTGGAGTTCTATGTTACCAAGTACACCCACCCACAGTGTCCCCATCCAATATCTCATGGTTACATTTTTTTTCTTAACAGAGACTTACCTTAGCATAAGGGACTTTTCAGTTCTACATTTTAGTCTTTCTCACAATAAGATCCTAGGACTGATTTACAACTTATTCCTGTAGTTATAGGAAATAAATGTCTATTTAAATGCTGCCATTAAAACTTTCTAACTCTCATACCCTCCCAAGTTGAGAATGGGTGTAACTGACACTGTGATTCTTTTTCCATAAACAAGTGTAATGGCACTTAACAATAACTATTCAACTCCATAGTTTCTATAATTGGCATTGCCCTCATAGCTCTCAAATGCTATGCATTAGTACCTCCTTCCAGCTATATTTTATCCCAATTCTTTATAAGTGAGCTAGTAAGTGTGGTGCTGGAGCACAGCAAGGATTATCCTCACTGCAGTTACAGCCAGCAATTGGATTCTTTCCATTTGGCTGTCAAGTTATGCAATTCAACTAGCTTGTGTATATTTTACTATTGCAAAATATTGTCTTTGTTTATACATTCCCAAAGACAGATCACCTAATCTCTGAAAACATTGCTAAGAAGTGGCAGAGTGATACATGGAAGAATCTGTTATCAAGCAGGCTACCAGTGTGAGAAACTGGATCTTACTGAGGAATTCTGGGAAATAGTATGGAACACATGCCTGAGAGGGATGCCATACAGTAGGTGAGGAAAATAAACTATTATCATAGTGACCACTGTTGTTGCCACTTATTGGTTGAGGTTGATTCCAAAGTCAGGTGTAACACAGAGTAGACACTAGCATCCAGAGAAAGACTCAGGGAAGGAAATGTAGATGCTGAATATTAGAAGCAGGGGAGGCATGGAATGAAGTGGTAAAGCCTGAGTAGATATGGACAAGACACTAAAGAACATTTGCTATAACTGACTGACCTAACGTCCCAGAGTCTATACATGGTAGAATGGAAACAAGAGCATGGGCTTTCTGACTCCGGTTCTGGTGACCCTGCTCTAAGCTATTTCTTTCACATTTATCCTCCAATCATGTTGTCTAGTTTATACCTGAGAGTGGCATGTATATAAATGACTCCCAATCCAATTTAATGAGCAAACCTCCTTGTTGTCAGCCCAAGGATAAAAGAAAAATAGATTTTGTCTTTTTTCTTTTGAGCTTAGAAAATGGAGTTCACTAATCAAGGACAATGCTCTTATGCAATTGGGGGAGGAAAAGAGGATAGGTAGGATTTTTTCCACTAAAGGAAAAAAAAATTAAAGATAGTGGAAGCTTTATGCAATAGGTAGTTTTTGTAATTTCAGAGACAGCCAAAAATTAGTTTACATTTAACCAAGGCTGTGGCAGAATATAAATCTTAACATGCCCACTGGCTTGTAGGTTAGGTTTTAGAGACTCCAAAGGCAGTTTTGCCAGGTGTTTCTTACTTGAAGATAAGTGTCCTCTTTATTACTTGGACTCATTTCTCTTGAACAAGAGGTCTTGGGACAGTCACCGTATGCCCTCAAGGAAAGGACAGAAAGAGATAAGAAGGTTCCCCTAGGAGCAGCCACACACACATTGATACATCACATGATATCTTTCTTCACTGTGCCTTTGTTCGTAAGCACGCATATATGTGCCTGGACGTCACCTCCATATCCTGATATATATGATAGTGGGGAGAGGTATCAACGCTAAGAGAAAGACAATAAAAATCTGCATGGTGGGATTGGGACACAGTCCAGAGAGCCTGTACGTGCTTTTCAAAGCAATCCCAAAGCTCAAGTGTAGGCAGTTACTTTTAGTTAGTGGTTTTGAACCTTATTTCATGGACTCTAATGTGTCATATACACTTTTATTTCAGCTCCCCCTGGATATATTTTTAATTTTTGTATACTGACTGATATTGAAGTTGAAACCTTAAAAGCATTACTTTGCTTAAAATATTCAATCCATTGTGATTTCCCAAATTTAAGTTAATTTACTAGTAAGACAAGTCTATAAAACTAGACTATGGTATATTTCTTGCTAATGCACAGCATAAATGTCACCACAAAAATCCAATTTCTTTTCTTTATAAGAAATCATTAGTTAGCAGCATCTAGGTTTCTGCATTCATATAGTGCTTGTTCAATAATGTTAAATCACATATTTTCTTCTATCTATACATATGTCATTCAGAAATAGGGTTTTAGCTAATTTTAAAAACAGACAAATTTGAAAAGTTTTAAGTTCCCTTAAAAGTAGACATTTTGGTCTTCAATCTGGATAACATCAACATAGTACTGGGGAACCTACTGAAAATCCTGAAACTGAGCCATAGGCATATCCCTGGAGATTATGATTCAGTAGGTCCTAGGCAAAGCCTAGAAATCTAAATTTCGAAAAAACTCTGCAGGTAATTCTGACGATCCTCCAGATTTAAGGAAACAATAGAGAAGAAAACACACTATTTGGCTTTAAAAGGTTTGGATTCCACTAGCAACTAAAAAAAAGTCTCTTGAACTTTTGTTACTCAATTTGTAAAGTAGGGATACATTTATGCATTATTTTGATTGGTTTCTTTTAGTTGCAATAGAGACTTACTCAAGTTATCTGAAGAAAACTGGGCAGCTCTAAGGAACACCTATATTCAACCTTCCTCACTTGTGCTTACTCTCTCTCTCTCTCTCTCTCTCTCTCTCTCTCTCTCTCTCTCTCCCTCCCTGCCCCATTTCTCTCCCCCTACAAAAGTCTCTCTTTCATGGCATTTTTGTTTCCTCTGCTCCCTCAAAACTTTGATTTGCCATAATTTCTTATGATCTTAATTGCACCTCATAGCTTTACTCTTTATATGTCATTTCACCTTTACCTACCATTATTAACTCATTGATACTTGCTATGTTCCAAATCACATTTATAAGAGACAGAGTCTGTTCATTTCAGCTTAATTTTTTGTGCCATGCTACACCATATAGTGCAAGATATTTTAGAAACTGCGTATTCTTGGATCAGAGCTTAGCTTTTACCCAATTAGTTGATGCCAAAGGCATAGGGTCATGTGATATTAAATACAGCTACCTAAAGAATATCCTGTAGAAGAGACTTAGGACTTAACCTTAAAATGTGTGAGCACCAATGTCAATATCTACCTAACACACATACTTCACAAACATGTTCTCATTCTTAAAAGAGATTATGTTTATCAAAGTACCTTGTGTATATAAAACTACCTTATGAAATATAAAATTCTATTCATATGGTTTATTAAACCAATTATTATTAAAAACATAACCATGGTATAAAAATGTTACTGTTCTATTCTAACATCAAAGTCAGAATTAAATAAAAAAATACTTTGTTAATTGAATTTATTTTGAAAAATTCTCCATGCACCCAGATGAATTGCTCTCTAATTTACATTTATTTGTCACATGTTTATGTTGTATTATTCATACCATCACAACTTACTTGGAAGTAGTGTGTGATAATTAGTTCACTAAAAAGCTTTTTTGTGTTTGTTGTTTCTTTAAAAATGTTAGCAGATGAACAGTTTTAGTACCAGGTGAGAAGAGGAAATACAAGCTATTAATGTTGAAGTAACTAAATTATCCAAAGTAATATGTCATTGCTGAATCACTATTCTTTGAAGATATATTTAAAAATATAAATACTACTGTTTTCTTCTCATTTATTTTATATTTGTTTAGTCAAAATAAACCCTGCAAGTTTTATTGAAAATATTTATTAATAATACAAGAGCTTTAGCTTTTATTTGTTGTTTGAAAAACTCATTCTTTCAAATCTCTAAATCTCTGAAGAAGGATTTAATGCAATTTTCTTTGCAGAAGATTCAGTCTTTAACACTTAATGAGTAATTCTTAAAGACAGTAGGCTATCACTGTCAAATCTAGGGTATAACTTTAAAATAACAGCTAACTAGTTTATTACCCTCTAATAAGAAATATAGTTGTCAAGAGGTCTGGAGCCTTGTGTTACTCTCCAGTGCACTATGTCTCAGTGCATGGGAAACTAAATTATAACCAGAAGCCTTGGGGATCATGGAAGCTTAGCAAATAAGAAGAGCTGTTTAAATGTCTTTAATTGTTGACATTGATAAACTTGATTTCCCAATGTATTCATCTTTTTATATTTATCCCATTTCTTTTCTGTCACCTATTTAGAATTCATATTTTTAATGGCAGTATGAGAAATTTAGGGAAAAAAGGTATATATTGGGAAAAAATTGACATTTTAAGAAAACTTAGAAAGTGCCTAAGTTGTGCACTCAGTCTGGAATATCCTCTCCACCTTTTCAAGTCACAAACATTTGTCCTACTAACATTCCACTGGGGTAAATGAGTTTAGGCAAATGGCCAAGTTGAAGATTAAGGTTGCTACATGTAATGGATTAAGGATTGAATAAGCTTATGTCAAGATTTCATAATTTGAAGTGCATATTTTTTGAATTATTACTTATTAGTTCTTTAATTAGCTATTTATATGGAGAAATGAAATAGGTAGATAAATAGATGATAGGTAGATAGATAGATGATAGAGATATCGTTGTCTATTCAAAAACTGTGTATGATCCCTCTAAATAAATAATAAATTCTTAAGTACATGGGAAGATTTTATACTTCTTCATAATCCCTTGAACCCCTAGTGCAGTGATATCTACAAAGGAGATTCTTACAAAGTACATGATTAATATAGCAAATAAATGGTGCTGACTGGTTCATAAGCTCAGAAATACCTGAGTGGCTAGTTCCATACTTGCTATTAGTCACTATACACAAAAATTAACTCAGAAGAAGTAAAAATTTTAAATATAAGACCTGAAACAATAAAATGCATAGAAGAAAACTTACAGACCTTGGTCTTAGAGAGCATTTTTTTAATTTGACCTCAAAATCAAGGGAAGTAAAAGCAAAAATAAATGAATGGTACTATATCAAGCTAAAAAGCTTCTACATAGCAAAAGAAACCATCAACAAAACAAAAAGGTAACCAACTGAATTGGAGAAGATATTTGTAAACAATACCTTCAATAAGAGGCTGATGTTCAAAATATATAAAGAGCTCATACAACCGAACAACAACAACAAAGAAACTATCCCATGAAAAAAATGGACAGAGGACCTGAGTAGACACTTCTAAGAAGATATACAAATGGGCAACAAATATATGAAAAGGTATTGAACATCACTCGCTATTATGGAAATGCAAATCAAAACCACAATGAGATACCACCTCATACCTGTTAGAATGGCTGTTATCAGCAAGACAAGAAATAACCAGTGTTGATGATATTGTGGAGGAAAAGGAACCCTCATACCCTGCTGGTGAATTGATATAGCTATTATGACAAACAGAATGAAGGCTTCTCAAAAAATTAATAATAGAGCTACCATATGACACAGCAATCCCTCTTTTGGGTATACCCCCAAATTTTGAAATCACTTATTTGTGAGGATATATCTACTCCTATGTTCATTGTAGCATCATTCACAGTGGTCAAGGCATGGGAAAAAACAATGTGTTTTTTTTGACAGATGAGTGGATAAAGAAAATTTGTTACTTATATACAATGGATACTACTTAGCCATAAAAAAAGATGAAATACTGTTTTTGTAACAATATAGATGGATCTTGAGAATATCATGCTAAGTGAAATAAGTAAGATGGAAAAAGTTAAACACCATAATTTCACTTATATGTGGGATATAAAACAGAAAGTGAGAAATGAGCAAACAAGACAAACAAACAAAACTCATAGATACAGACAACAGTATGGTGGTTACCAGAGGGAGAAGGGGATGGAGAAGGTAGAAGAGGACAAAAGAGGTCAAATATATTGTGATGGAAGCAGTGACTTTGGGTAGTGAACACACAATACTATATACAGTTGATATATTATAGAATTGTACAATTGAAACCTATTTAATCTTATGAACCCATGTCACCTCAATAAATTTAATAAAATATAAAAATAAATAGATAAAATTAAAAAGAAAACCACAATGGCACCCTATGTAATCTTCTAAATGAAAGTTAAATGGTGACATTAATATAGATATTTGCTAAGAGCATAAATTTACTTTATATTCGAAAAGATTCCTTAAAAAATAATAATAATAGGAAATATATAACCAAGAATTTAAATAGCCAGATACGCATTCTTTTGCTTCCTGGGACTCTAAAGAATGCCTACATTTAGTCATTCTGTTTCTGAGGTTTGTATTTCTCTTATTTTCATCTTATAGGGAAGAAGGTATATTTACTGCTTTGACATTTTACAAGCAAAAACTAAAAATCCTAGAAGAATAATATTAAGGGGTAAACCTAGAAATATAAATTAAGGTAAGAAGATTAAAGATTTAAAAATCATTGCTGTCTATAGCCATGCCACCCTAAACAAGTCTGATCCCGTCTGATCTCAGAAGCTAAGCAGGGTCAGGCCTGGTTAGTACTTGGATGGGAGATCACCTAGGAAGACCAGATGCTGTAGAAGTAAAAAAATAAAAATTAAGGGATTGTAGTCTGACAAGGTCCTTGCAATCAGTGAGGTCAACCAAGGGTTGCCTCATCTAAAAAAAAAAAAAATCATTTCTAACTTTAAATTCTACATTAGAAAATTTTTTATCCTTCAACATGTTCTCCAACATATTACTTTTTTAGAGTGAAGTTGAAGATTCCTTAGATAAGATGATAATAGATAACATTTATTGGGTGTTTGATGTGTCAGACACTGTACTATACATTTATACACAAATGGCATATAGCCAAAAGTTTTTTTGAGAAACTTTTGTAGAATGAGGAGATAGTTGCTCTGTCAGAAAATAAAATGTAATATAATGCCATTATAATTAAGAGACAATGGTGTATCACAAGAATAGAACAATAGATCAGAAAAAAAAGGATTAGAAACACACCCAAGTATATTTGAGATTATATGATTGCTAAATTTGGGCTTTCAAACCAGTGGGGAAAGTCTGGACTATTATATAAGTGGCATAGGAATATCAGCGATTATTTCTGCAATAAAATTAATTTATGCTATATTTCACAACATATTAAAAATAAATTTCAGAGGCATTAAAGATCTAAAGATTAAGCACACACATTTATGAGAGTAATTTTAAACAAAAAACTTGAAACAACCTAAAAATCTATTGAAATGAGGTATGATACTGTAGGATTACATGTCTAATCTATGGTGAAAGCAATCAGAACAGTGGTTGCTTGAGGGAGGGGTGGATAGTGCAGTGATTAATGGGAAAGGATGCAAGAGATCTTTCTGAAGAGTTGGAAATGTTCTAAATCTTATCCATTTACACTAGTGCAAACATTTGTTGAAATTCATTGAATCAGACATTTAAGATCTATGTATTTCTCTCTAGGTAAATTATACATTATTTAAGGAAATGTTGTCTATGACCATGTTACCCTGAACAAGTCCAATCCCCTCTGATCTCGGAAGCTAAGCAGGATTGGACCTGGTTAATGCTTGCATGAGAGACCACCTAGAAAGACCAGGTGCTGTAGGCATAAAAAAAAAAGTTATAAGAGTTCATATGTACAATATACTAAATTGAAAACCTATAATGAAACATATTTACATATTTAAAAAGAATTTCAGAATAGTGTGTATAATATGATCTTACTTTAATAATAATAAAAAAGTTATGCTATGATACATATGGATATTTGTATGTATGCATTTATTATAACCATGGGAAAATTTTTGGAATGAGGAGTATCAAGAATTTAATTTGAAGGGACAGAGAGTTTTTCCTTTATGTTCTTCCAAAATATGTCAGTGAGAGTAGGTATGGTTTCTACATATTTGGTTTTCTACATTTAAAAAAATTAAAAATAAAATAACACATATTCTATTATTATTCAGTAGTACAAATTGTTGATGAGACTATACTCTAAATATACTATAATAAGAATATCATATAAATATTAATTGTTTTACTATTGTGAAATGAATCTTTTTTAAATCCTAAAATTTTTATGGCATAGATAACCTAAACAGCAATTAGTGCAAAAAATGTTAAATTATTTTTAAATTAAAAATTAATAAAAATATAAAGGCTTAGGAGAAAAGTAAAAAGCTAGTAAAATAATGTTTTGTTTATAAACATCATAGAAAACAGTCAGATTCATAGACACTAGGTTCTCAGTTTAAAAAGTTAGGCGTAAAATACAGGTCGATGCAAGTAACCAAGGAAAAGGGCCCTCCAAAATACCTGCAGTCATATTTGATGATAGGATTATTGTGAAGCTGCTTATTTACATAAAAAAATCCAATAGTTTGAGAATTTAAAGAGAGAAAAGAGAATAATACTTCCAACCTTCATTATACAGATATTTACTTCCAGACTACTGATACATTTTCATAGATTTTACTATACTATAAGTCTTACTTTCAGGGATCAAGAAACTTGTCATTTTGGAAACTGAAGTAACACAGGCTTCCTGAACATCTGCTTTGCACAGCAGTGATTCAAAAGAATATTTGAGGGAAGGGAGAACACAATGAATATATTTGCACTTCAATTGCATACAAAAATCGAATTCAAAGACATTTAAGAAAGATCTTCTGACTTCAGAATTTGAGTTCTATGACTAGACAAATAATAGTTTCCTTCAAAATTCAATGGTGCCCTTTTTGTAGACCCCTAGCATTGTCTTTATTTGGGACTTTGTCATTTCTTCCATGCTTTTACTATTACAGATTCCTACTTGTTTGCCAGATACAATTATCAGTCTTTTTCAATTTATTCTATAAATCATTATTGGGTTATATTCCAAATTAAACAAATTCTATTATTTTCCAGTGTTCCCAAAGAAAATTGGTATATTTTTCTGCTGAAAACTTACCTTTGCTCTCCACAAAGATAAAAAGTCACAATTCAAGGCCTCAGAGTTTACAATCCAGAGAGGAAGCATGGTCATATAAACCCTAATCATACTACAGTGTGGTTTATACAAAAAGAGAGATACACAGTACATGCAATAATGTTACCAGAAGGAGGTGGTTAAGTCTGCTTCAGTATGTCAAGAAGAATCTCACAGAGAGGAAAGAGCAGGCTTAGGGAAAGGCTAGAAAGCTCCAATCTGGGGTTATGGAGGTTGAAATTACTGGGGACATCTAAATAGAGAACACAAGTAGGAAGTACTGTTTATAGGTTGGAGTCTTGAGGAGGGACAGGAAAGGTAGATTTATGCCATGAGCATACAGGTGGCAGTAGAATTTGGAGGCATGTAAACTAAAATAAGAAAAAAAGCAAGGGTAGAATAGAATGATGGGCAACACTAACACTTAAACAGGATGAGAAAGGAAATAGTAAAAGGCTATGGGAGGGTATCAGATTGGAGCAAAAGGAGAAGTCACTGAGTGTTATAGAAGCCATAGAAATATAGAATTTCAAAGAGGAGAAAATGGTGAGGACCCTTAAGGCAAGCAAGGAAGGCTAGACTCTGTGTTTATATAGGATAGATCTCATTAAACATAGGTTCTGTGTTAGGGTTAAACCAAAGTTAATGTTAATGCTACCCTTGTTTCTCTCATTTTATCCATAGTATTGCTAGGCAACAGCTTAAGCTTTGGGAAAGTTAGTGCACATCCAATAGAATGCTTTTAATTGTGTGGCTATAAATTAAACTAATCTTTCCACAAAGCGATTATAAAACATTTTATTTTGTTTTGAATGTTAGATATGCTAGATACTCGCATTGTTTTTTTTAAAAAGCAGCTTACCCACAAGATGCACACAAAGATGCTACATACTAGTACATACATATTCTACATTTTTTTCTTGAGTTTTAGCATCAATGTGGATTAAAAGTAGTAATAGAATCAGAAGTGAAGATGAGAATTTTAGAATTAAGTACATTTCCCTTTAATAGGCAAAAGGCAGTAATAAAGCTCAGGTCTGGAAATCTAGTAAGGAAACTGAACAAACTGTTACATTTGAAGAAAATAGCTGTAGAAAATGTCCTTGTTAAAAGTTAAAATGGCTCCTCTTGAAATCTGCTTTCTCTTGAAACCAGAAAACTAAACAAAGAATAGTTTATGATTAGAGAAAAGTCATAAATATTAAAACACAGGGAGTGATGTCTATCTCTAGTTTAAATATTTATATACATGTTTATTGAGCTTGTTCTGTCTGTTATGTTATCATTGCTTCTTTGCCTATGTGTCCTTCTATATGGAGCTGGCTCTGTACCCCAAGTGATTTGAGGGGCTCTAAAAATATCTTTCATTTTGTTCTGCTGTATTTCCTGAAATCTCATTCACTAGAAACTTCAAAGGTATGCTTCTAAATAAACAAAAATTTTGCTAAGAAAGAGAAAGAAGTATTTCAGTCTTTAGCCTCCATTAATATATGTATTAGAACTTATTTATCTATTTTTCTAATATCTAAGCAAACAGAAAGAGAGAATTGAGAAGGGTAATAAGACAGGTAAATGTTGGTGTTGTCATTGCGGTAGGAGAATAATAAAGTAGCAAAATCAGAAAAAAGAGCAGCCATAGTAGTGCTTAGGAATTACCTAGGGAAATAATGACTTCGAGAAACTTAAGTCTAAGGAATTCTAAGAAGTATAGATGACCAGAAGCAGTAAGATGAGAAAGTGTGGTATGGCAGAAAGATCACGAATTCAGGAGTAAAAGTTGAAATTCTAGTTTTCATTGCCCCTAACGACAAACTTCTTTGAACTGATTCATTGACAAAAGCAAGATCTTAAGCCAGATTATTGTATAACCTCCTTCAAAAGCTGAAATTCTGAAACTTGATGATTTTTTAACTTGTAATATGTCATCCAGTTCTAATATTTTATTATACTTAAGCAGAATGGTTTTGGGGGAGTGATAAAGCAACAATGTCAGAAAAGGAAGCATGTATAATGGTCCATAGAAATGTCAGAAGCAAAATTTAGCAACTCACTTTAAATTACAGGTCTGAAGCTGATAGAACATTGGTACTATCTATTTTACAGTTCAAGTTTCCTGAAAACTAGGTGCATGTACCCACTGTATGTCTCACACATGCAGAAACTAACACTATAGGTAATTACTGGGACATGTATTGACTTGCTAGCCATGAAGGTAATTCTGGGTAGATGCGTCAGAATCTACTATGCTTCCTATCCAGGTAGAATCAGCTGCATGACAGTTATAGAACAAACATAAAAGGATGCTTCAGGAAATTTTGGTTCATATTCAAAATTAAGATAGTATGACTGTTCACAGACAAAGCAAATTGGCTGCAGCTTTTCAGTAGTCCTGGATATAGCCATGACACTGTGATTTGCAAATCCTATTAACAGTGTGTTTAGTGGTTACCCTTGGTAGCTTTCTGATTAGGGGAAAATAACCTCTTTAAGCCTCAGATTCTTAAACTCATATAGTTCTTTTAGAATATGCCTATACTGACTGGCACATTGAAAGTTCTCAGCAGATATTAACTGCTATGATTTTATTAATGGCTCTTCTATTGGAGAGGAAACAAAATTAAAATGTCTACATTTAGTTAATTAAACTAAATTCTATTATTAAAATTATTAACTAGTGAAAAAGTCTTAAGTATCGAGAATTTGATTTTCTTTATACCACTGTTTTTTAACTTTTAAATACCATATTATGTCTGTTCTGCCTTTGCACTAAGATTTTCTGATGTAAACAGGAAGAATAATTTAATTCATTAAATTGAAGAAGATATTTTGTTCCAGACTTAAAAATTTAGTGGTTTCATTTCATGTGGAAATAAAATGTGTTTGGGAGAAAACAAGTCATTAGTGGAGAAAAACACTATGTGTTCTACCCTCAGACATTTTGTTGAGATTTTTAGGTTCAGTGGAAAGAGACGAGGACACAATTAAATTGGTCAGCTAAGCAGTTCTTTCAGCAAAATTTGACCAGTTTCTTTCTTAGCAAATCTGGCTTTTAGACAGAGGTATCTTTTGTAATGTTAATGTAAGAAACAAACTTGCTTTGTCTTTTTCACCTCAGTGGAATTGGTTAGAGGGATGAAAGTGTGCCCAGCTCAGTGCATAGAGAGTTCAACATTTCATTAATGAGTCAGATTTAATGAACACTAACAATGTTTCAAACAGTTCTAACATTCTAGATAGTAGAGGTCAGCGGTGAATAAATTATGCAAGGATCTCTGTCTACTTATACTGTGAGAATGTTAGGTAAAAAGTTCAGATGATAGATTAGATAGATGATAGACAGACATATGTAGATTCCTGATAAAAGTATATCAAATTGTCATATGTTCTATGCAGAACGTTAAAATAGATTGATGTGCTAGAAAGTGACTGGGTGACTATTATACATCAGGTTGTCATGGAAGGCTTCTCTGAAGAGGTGTCATTTAAGCTGAAGTCTTAGAAAGAAGAAGGTATCAACCATATGAATATCATAGAAGAGTGTTCTAGGAAGAGAGAAGAATGGTTACAAAGATTCTAGAAAGGAATTTGGACTGTAAAGGAACAGAAATAAATCAATGTGAGTAGGTCATATACATGATGGAGAGATTGGCATGACACAAGTTCAGAATAGTAAAGCAAGACCAAGATCATGATGAAGTCTGTGGGTCAAGGTAAAGCATTTGGTGTTAGTTAATGTACTACTGGAATAATTGGAGAATTTAAACATAGGAGTAAGGTGGTCCAATGTATGTTTAATAAAATACTCCTCTGGCTGCTGCCAGGAATTGGATTGTAGGAAGACAAGTGCTGGGAGCATGGAGGCCAGTAAGGAACTGGGGTAATATATGGCTAGCTGCTCATCACACCCAATACTTGTTTCTTTGGCACATAGTTGAATGCCCTTTCCAGCCTTCCTTAAAGTAAAATGTGACTAGATGCCTAATTTCTCCTCAGATGAATAGAAATTATGAGTACCACCAGCTAGATGTGAGTGAGTCCAGTGATCATGAAAGCCATGAATTAAAAATAGTGGCAACATATGAAGGAAGGAACTTAGTTCCTAAATCATTTACTAACTAGGCACTCACAACATCACCTTTTTATAAATGAGAAATAAACTTTGGCTGTATTAAGCTTCTGGGTTTAGAGTTTATTCTCTTGTAGTGGTTAGCAGTACTTTAACTAAAATGAGAGCTAATCCAGTAAAATAAGTGAAGTAAGGGGGTAAGGAGAGAAAGTGATGGATAAATGACAGATAAAAGTTGAAAAAATAAACCTACCAAAAACTATTTTCATCATGACCATTTCTTAAAATCCCTCCCTCATGTAGTGTTCCTTAAACAAGAATTTAAAATTATAGACAGTGGGGTTTTAGTGGGGTCTCAACCTTTCTTGCTGCAGCATGTTCCCATGTTCTTGCATATAAGCCATCTCCTTACTTTTCTGACAATTCAGGTGCCATAGGACAGGATAAGGCTATCAGGATCACTAGCTGCTTGAAAGATGGGACCTAATTCAGTTGTATCCGGGAAAAAAAAACGGATATATACTTGATCATAGTAATTTTTACTATTATAGAACCACCTCTTTGAGTTTCTAATGCCCCTATAACCCTGTGTGACATTAGGTCTCAGATGTCATTGATATTTTGCACCATACTTAGAGCAAGATGTTAAAATGGGGGTTGATAGTTTATAAGCTTTTAAAAGACATGATGTTTTTCCATGAGTGGGTGTGTTGCCATGGAGTTCTAGTTAACCACTAATTTAATCAAAAGCATTTTATCTTGTCTGACTTTCACTTTATAATCTTTATATTTTTGTCTAAAAACACCAAGTTATAGTGACGCTCTTTTGTGTCTTTTGTTTTGGGGTCGACAGTTCCCCAGTTCCTAAGAATTATTTATTTTCTTCTGAATGGAAGTATTTTTTGTTTCCTTCCAGACAAAGTTTGGATCTGTGTCTTTCCTTGTTAAAATAATGGTCACTCATGATTTGTTCTGAGTTAACATTGAAAAGATTTTTTTAAAAGAACACTTTCAGAAATAAAATCAAAAGCCCAAACAGAGCCCCATATTGTTTGATTATATTTTCAGATCTAAGAATTTGCATTGTACAGCATTTAATGAAAGCTGCCACTGAGTTATAAATTGTGTGTGTGTGTGTGTGTGTGTGTGTGTGTAATACTCAGGTACCCTTTATACCAAAACCATGTTCTCAAATTGATAAGGTAGACTCCTCAAGAGATTTTAAAGCAATGTGTTGGATTATTCTCAGAAAGATTTGGTGTTTGAAAATTCCATCAGAATCATTAAAATCATGCCTTATAGAGAATCATCTACTACTAAGTATAGGCCTTACTACTAAGTATAGACCTTACCTGGCTGCGCTTATGTGGACCTTCAACAGATGTCCAGTATCATTTACTTTGCTGTTGGTTTTACTAATCCTTAGAAATGATTACATCAAAAGTTGACAGTTTAAGGATTTGAGAAGAAAATATTCCTTCCATATTGTTTATTGAGATTGATCAATATTTAAGGTATTTGCTAAACATAATCTTAGTCTTATATCCAGCTTGGTACAGAGGGAAAAACATGAATTTCTAAGAAATATAAACTTGTTTTAAATATGCCTCTTTTACTGTTAAACAGTATAGATGTACACAGGTTAGTTACTTTAGCCTCAGTGTCTCATTTTAAAATTAAAAATATTTTATTAGGGTTTTGTGAGGATTAAATAAGTATTATCTTCAGATAGATCTTAAATGCTTTATTAAATAAAGGGAACTGTCACAATAATTTAGAACTAAGAGATTTATTATGATACAAGATATGCATATAGACTGCATATTCATTTATTGGGTTAATTATTTATAAATCACAAAAATAATTTAATTAAATTTTTGATATGTGTAGGGAAATAATGCCAACATTTGTGTGTGTTTGTAAATATACATATATACACATAACTAACACAAAACTACAATATTAAGATATGAGATATGATTTGGTTATTAGAGGACAATAACATAGGATCCTTGTGTTGTTGTGCATAATAAAACTGAGGGTTGAAATTTGGTGAGAATTGATGTTTTAGGGCTCAGCATTGTGTAATCTTCAGCTAAGGTTGCTGCAAGCTGTAACAAGGACACCTATGAACATAATTAGTTCAAAGGAGTGAATTTAATCCACATAGTAAGTTTTTCTTAGGGAAGATGATTGATAGCTGAAGTCAAGGCAAGAGATTATAGAAAAGGTTACCAACTTGACAAGTACATGTATATTGAGTCATCATTTAACAATACTGTGTATACTTCAAACTAGCTGAGATAAATCTTAAAATAAATCTCATCCTACCACACACACATACACAAGTGGTAACTATGCAGAAATGAATGGATAAGTTATTCAGCTTGATTATTGTGATTTTTTCACAATGCATACAGATATCAAAATATCAAGTTGCATAGTTTATACAATTTTTATATGTGAAAGATGTTTCAATAAAGTTTTCTTTTTTAAAAAAAGGGTACAGTGACTGCCCTTGACAGTGACTATCTCCTCTGGGAGCAAAAGAATAACCAAGACCTATCTAAGCATGGCTAACAGAGGAAGACTTATATTAACAAGGAATGATTAGAGGAAATGGCTCAAAAGCAAAAATGATAAGACAAGTAAGGAGAAGACTTGCAGAGAGTTTAAGGTTATGGTTAAAACTCTCTACAAGGTGAGTGAGTTGAGTTATCAGAGTTAACTGGATGAACCTACTTTTATTTCAAGGTTAAACTAAATGGTACTAATATCCTGTCTGTAATAACAGCATCACTGCATTGACTGTGACATTGTTCTAGAAGACAGGTTACAGGTACTAGGGGAATAATCTAAGTGGTCAATATACAAGACTATATTCATAATGTATTTGTTTCTTTATTTTCAACATTTTAGTCTAAGATTTATTTCTCTAAAATTTCTTAACTTCATTTAATATTAAACCCCAAAACTTTTGGCTGTAGTGTTAGAAGCTGAGTCGACCATTTACTTGTTTACTGCATTAAAAATATTTTCTCCTTTAGGTCAATACTCACTTGTTAAACCAGACTGAATATATAACAGTTTAAACAGCCATTGAGAGAGGTACTTAAAAAAAAAAAAACATTTTCATAGTCTCATTTCTTTGGGCATACTGACATTTGTCATGCTTCACTGATTTCTTTAGTTCTCTCTTCTAGCTGTAAAAGCACATGGTAACTCTGAAGTACATGAGTGTGCATAGTTATTTTCCCTTTCTTTGCAGCAGTAGCAGCAGCAGCATCTGCTCAACATCTAGCTCTTTCAAGGGGCAGTTGCTTACTGGAGTTTATATGGTTAACATTCAGATAGGTTCCTTAACATTACTTTGCTATGTTACTGGTATCATTTTCAAATTGACTATCTGTTCCACAGGTTTGTTTTAAGTAGTTTCCTTGGAAAACAACATTTCTCTAAAAGCAATATTCTTTTAAATGCCATTAAGACAAAGTACTTATAACATTTTTACAGCATGATTTCTTCACAGGACATTTTAAAACCAAGTTGCAGTGGAAAACCAGCATCTGTGTTATAAACTTGAGAGTATCACACCTTCAAATGAAAATGCTAACATGATGACAGAAAATTGATGCTAAAATTAACAAATGAAAATGACTCATGCACTTTAGAGTACAGAGTTCCTTAAAATATGTCTCTTTGAGCCTTTATAGTTATAGTCATCAGGGTGTATGGGAGTAATGAAGTGGGAAAACCATAGAATTGCATACTAATCAAGAGACATTTTCTAGTTTCTAATTCTCAATTCTCCCTACTATCTAAAAGGACTTTCAGCTAATATTTTTTATTCTTTGTTCATTCTTTCTGTCCCAGAAAATGACAGTTTTTCTTTTATTTGTGAAAAACACTCTATAATTTTTTCAATACCAAATATATAATGGCTATTTGCACTAGCCCTCTAAGTTTTCTGCTTCATTATTGTAATTTTATTCAGTTATTTAGATTATTTACCAAAAAGAAGTTTTCATCTTAGCTGCATTTCATTTTTTTTGCTAATTTAATTAGGCAGCAAAAAAATAAAATTTTTATTTTTTAATAAAGATTGGGAATTGTCACATATGTATTTTTTCTCACTTGAGACCCTCTCTAAAATGAAAAAAATAATTTTTGAAAAATATCAAAGAGAGAAAACAAGAAAATGCATTAAAGAACAGAATATTTTAATAAATTTTTGAAATATATAAATAGTGGTAATTGTCAGAACAGAAGTGACTAAGCACACAACTCCTCTTAGAGAAGAAATAAAGGAAAGTTTTCCAATTTTGAGAGAAAAATGATTCTCAATCTAGACTATTCTGTCAAACTATCAACAAATGGGTGAAAGAACAAGTATTTTTAACACTTGAATACTCAGACATTTATGTTACTTGCCCACTTTTTTTGGAAACTACTGGAGAATGTATTTTTTCAGGAAAATGAGAAAATTCAGAAAAGAGGAAGTTATAGAATTCAGAAATAGGGGATCAGTACTGTAAGGGATATTGTCCAAGGGAGATCTCAGAAGGACAGCTGTGATCTGGAGAGCAACTCATTCAGAGTTGAGCCAGAAGATAAAAAGCTCTAAGACAGAGGTCTCCAGAATAAAAGGACATTGATATGTAATAGATATATATGACATCTGGGGGGTGGGGGGAAAATAGACAGAGAAAATAATGATAGTAAAAAAACAAGATACTTAATAACTTCAGGAAAGTTTTAAATTCCAGGAATAAAAATGCAATCTTCATACACTATTTGGCTATGTAATGAGCATTATGTATATGATCATAAAAATGTAAACATGGATTACTGATTAAGAGTAGTTTAGAACACTATTAATAATTTAGGGTAAGGTAAAATTGTTAGTAAGGCATGCAAAACATGTAAATTCTCATCTACCATAACAGGAAGCCAATAAGGAATACCCAATATCAATAAATCAAGAAACAGCAGAATAAGTACAGCATTTTAAGATATAAAGAAAAATCTCAGAAGAAACAGCCTAAATATTTTAAAGTAGATGTCTTATGTGAACAGAACACAGAATGGGACTGAGTGGGTGAAGAAACTGCTAGTTTTTATTAAAGAATTTTGCTCTCTCTAACTCTGGGAATGCAAAAACACAGATGTAATTTTTATACTTTGAAATTATTCTAGGAGCTGAAAAACAGGCATAAGTATTAAGCCCAAAGGGGCATGGATCTTAAATAAATAAGAAAGCAAAGAGAGAATAACCTTTTTACATTATTATCTATGTTAGAGACCCCTCTGGTTTTATGGTGTTGGCATGCATTGTGAGTTTCTTTATATTACAGTGATTTAGGTTGAGCTTGCTAAGAATTACAGAATGGTATTTTCTTCTCTTACTACAAACTTATTGAAAATCTGCTGATCCTCTGCCTATTTACAGTGAATATTCATTGCCTATAACAATATTAATATACATAATAAGTATAAATATAATTAATACTAAAATATTAAAATAATTTAATATATGCTTAATTAATATAATACATACAATTAATTAAGGTAAATAATGAAAATTTATTTGTTAGGAATCCTGTCTATGGTGTCTATTTTTGTTATATCTGGTTATTATTTAATAGAAGATAATTTATGTAGAATGTTTAAGAAACTATAAAAAAGTATCTAATTGCCAATATCTGAGTGTGGAAAAAAAAAACAAATAAATCAAACCTTAGAATTTCAACTTTAAGCTTTTCATCATTAATGCTCTTGTCTTTACCATGCTGCACAAATCTGTTTAAACTGTATTTGTCCTACTTTAATAAATTAAAAATAAAATAACTTCAAGCCTTCTTGGATTAGTTAATGATATCAGGTTTTTCTCCTCCCAGCCTCCAAAAATTAACTGTTACCTAGCTACTATAGGTTGATTAACCAGGATGAGGACTCTCTCTGGAATGTCAAGCAGATATTGACTTCAGAGTTCGCTCTTACATTTGGATAAGTATGAATTACTGCTTCATTTTTTTTTTTAGCAATGACAAGTATCTGTATGATCTTAATAATGCATAAATAGTTTCTCCACTTACCATATACTACAGGTCTAAACTATGCATAATTGCTAAATAAAGTTATTCATAAATCCCTCAAATGTCATAGAAATGTCAATTTTACTGATCGCTGCTTCTTTTAAGACTCTATTCTAATGCTGAAACTTCTCTCTATTGTAGGCAACCAAAATATAGAATTGAAGTCTTTGGTTCAGTGTTTATGGTTAAAGATCTGGAAATGCAATGTTCAAAGTTGATGCCCCAAGTCATCTGCCCCAGCAAATAGTTGAGTATTTGAGGCATAATTACTAGAAACATTGAAAATGAAAGGCTTGACTCAATTGTGTAAGCACATTAAATCACATCTTTGACCATGCTCATTTCCACAGTAGCCTTTGTCTTAAAGTGAATTGGAAATTTTGTACTAATGAAGGAAAGAATTAATAATTCAAGACTTTCTCAAAAAATTGTCCTGTTTAATTACCATACTAAAGATTTCTTATTAAGAAATCTTGATCTTCCAAAAAGTCATCATATCCATTAGGGCAGAGCACGTATAGTAAATATATCACAGGAAACATGGACTTTACATCTGTCTAGTGCTGTGGATTGATTGACATTGATTAGACTGTAACTAAGGGTGGTATTAACAACAATCAAAAAAAGCAAACAATCTAATTAAAAACTTGTAATAACTATCACGAGTGCTTTTTTATTGTTACTAATGAACAAATATTAAATTCTTTACTTAATGCCACATTACTTATAACAATATAAAAAAGCATGTGGACCATCAAACCAATAAAATTGAAAAGCTTTCTGTATGTAATATACACACACACACACACACACACACACACACACACACACATATGCATATATATATGGATATGGATATATGTATGATTGTATTAACCAATGTTACCCCAATAAACGTAATAAAAATTTTTTAAATTAAAAAATAAATAAATAAATTCTTTAGTGTGAAAGAAAAAAAAATGGGCAGAAGACCTGACTAGATATTTCTCCAAAGAGAAAATACAGATGGCCAATAGATATATGAAGATGCTCAAGGTCACTAATTATGAGAGAAATACAAATTAAAACCACAATGAGATATCACCTCACAACTGTCAAAATGGCTATCATCAATAAATCAAAGAATAAATATTGGTGAGGATATGAAGAAAAGGGAACTCTCATACATTGTTGGTGGGATTGCAAATTGGTATAGCTACTATGAAAAACAGTCTGGAGGTTTCTCAAAAAATTGAAAATGTATATACCCTTTGACCCCGCAATAGCACTTCTGGGTATTTATTCAAATAAATCTAAAATAATAATTTATAAAGACCTGTACACTGCTATGTGCATGGCAGCACAATTTACAATAGCCAAGATACGGAAGCAACCTAAATGACCATCAATAAATGATTGGATAAAGAAGTTATTGTTTATATATATAATGGAATATTACTTAGCAGTTAAAAAAATAAAATCCTACTATTTGCAACAACATAGAAGGACCTAGAGGTTATAATGATGAGTGAAATAAGTCAGAAAAGATAAATACCATATGATTTCACGATGTGCAGAATCTAAAGAACAAAAAGAACAAACTAATCAAAAACAGACACAAATATAGGGGATAATCTGTTGCTGGTCAAAGGGTTGGGGAGTTGGGGGGCTGAGAGAAAGGGGTGAAGGGTTAAAGAAGTACACAGGGATGGGGAGCATGGCATAAGAAATGCAGTTAACGTTAATGTAATGGCTAGGTGGAGAGCCAGAGAAGAGAAAGAGCAATTAAGGGGATCATTTTATAAACCACATAAATGTCTAACCAATGTACTGTATACTTGAAACTAATAATAAAATAAAATTTTTAAAATTGGTTAAATGGTAAATTTTATGTTATGGATATTTTACTACAATAAAAATAGTAATGTAATTACAAAAGAAAAAAAGGGGGGGTACTTATCCAACATTCACTGTAACCTAGCCATGGCAAGGACCCCAGTGAGTTGTATAAAAACCCCCATTGATTTTGTGAATTATTCCTTGTAAATTTTCTCACAAGGCAGTTTAATTCCATCTGAAACCTGCTAAAACTGTAGCAGTGTATCTCAGTAAAGTAGAGCTGTATTACTTAAATTGCATTGAGAAATTTGCAAAACAAACAAACACAAACAACAACAACAACAACAAAAAACACCTAATATAAGGTGTCGCTCTAGACAACTGAGAATTTCTTGAAGACAAACAATGGAAAATTTTACCTAGGATAGTTTTCTTATTGTTTGGCATGTCATTCCATGTTTAAAGTAAGAAATCTATCTTGCTGGATTACTTGCCTTATTTGTCTCATTTAGAACCAGATAAGGACTTACAAAAGGGGCAAAAATATGAGAATTCTGTCTGTGCCTTTGCAGTGAAACTATGATGGGCTCCTGGGATATACTCAGTGTTTGATCCTTATTTTCAAAAACCAAAAACTCATGAGAACTGTCATATGAATTCCTCTGGGAGGAAAAATGAAAAAAGAAGGAAAGAAACAGAAGGGAAGAGAAGGAAAATAAGAAAGGAAGTTTTTTTTCTGGTCATTATTTTCATATCTATTGTATTACTCCTCTTCTGGAATTAGTAGCATTATTTAAACATGCTAAGGGTGTTGAGATAAAGTGTAAGACAATTTGTAATACTGTTATTAAAATACACTTTCAAAAAGGTAAAATCATGACTCATGTAAATACAAATTGAACACATGCCAAGTTTTTGTTTAAATCATTAATAATGAGGGAATCAGTAAGAAGTTATGACTGATTCAGAAAGCATTTACGAAACTAGGTGTACATAGTCAAATTTCTGATAAGATTGCTGGGTTAGATGCACAACTGGCGTATACCTAAAAAGGTCTTAAACTCATGAGGTTCTCTGTCCCAAGAGATAAAAATTATATTTACATGTACCAGAAAAAAATCTACAAGTACAATGAACAAATAATATTACTGTATCTGGGTCCTTTAATCAATAGCAAGCGGTGAAGAGATCTAAATACATTTCTTTGATAATCCTTGGTTAGCTTTGCCCAAATTTGACAGAGATGATATGCCCCCTACCCTTCTGATTTATTTCCCAATCTCAGAAAAAATAATGTTGACACTTTCTGGTTACTGTTTATTATGGTTCTAAGCCTATTTGCCCTTGGATCTACTCCTTGCCCTATGCCTGCTTTGCTCTGTATCATCATAGCTAGTTTCCCAGGTGTCCATGGCAATTGGCTTTTGGCCAAATTCAGCCAAGAGCAAATATTGTCAGGAGATTGCAAGATAGGTGAGGAGGAAGAAAAAAACTAGAGTATTTCTTTCTCTCTCTCTGCGTCTAGAAAGACTCTTTTGCACCAGCTGTGTCTCTTCTGTGGATCCAAATGCCCCTGGTCAGGTCCATTGGGACACCTCTCTTCTGCAGGAGCCCCCAAAACTCCTGGGGTTTGGGAATTCTTCCTCTTACCTTTGACCTCCATACGTTTTCTGCAGTTGCTTATTTAGGGGGATCTGCACTATTCTGGTTGTCTTACCATCTTCCATCATCCCAAGAATCAATTCCAAGAATTAAATTCTCAGCATTAATTGTTCAGAGTTGTTTTGTTTTTCTGGTTAAACCTGAACTAATTCATTTGGGAGTGTTTTATTTTTTATTCCTACTGTTAAGCTATATTAAATTTGGGACTCAGTAGTTTATACTAGTGATGATGCATTCTCAAAACTATTCCTATCAAAGTCAACATTCTTCAGACAGAAAATAATAATTTCCAGTAGTCCTGAGAGATCATATATATAAAAGCTAGATTTCTGTAGAGAATAGGAAAATTCTGTAAAACCAAACATGAGCTTTTTGTCATATAATTTTAGTAGTGTCTTGAAACCAGACAGCGAGAGAGAGAGAGAGAGAGAGAGAGAGAGAGAGAGAGAGAGAGAATAATTTAAAAATTCAATTACAAGGGTAAAATCATTTATAGTTTTTGAGATATAATAAACTTCTCAATAAAAGCTTTCTTAACCAATTCTTTTAATTCAAATTGGTTGCTCATTATGCAACAAATTACATCTCCACAGAAGAACTGCCCTTTCAAGAGACTCTTCTTTAATTGATCCCAAATCTCCTATATCTGAGTATCAAGAGTAACAGGAGGCCTTTTCTACTTCTCTGCTTATTGATAGTATCTGCCATGGAAATATTTCTGCTTCTTGGTTTTCTTATGTTGCATAATCTATTGTAACTGGAAAAATTCCATGTTGACTTTTCTTTTTGTAATTTTATTTTTTTATGCGTATTTATTTAAAAATCTATTTTGATATGATTTTTTCCCTCTGCTAATGTATTTTTGAAGTGTGTTGGTGCATGGTACTACATTAAGAGTAAATGCTCCAAGCCTACTTTTGAACATTTCTTTATTATTTTTGAAGGAACTGGTTCTGAGTTTGCTTTATTCATTTAACACTGTTCTGATTTTCAGCCCCTCATTACTTCAGTAGCACCCCAGTTTCATGGTGCTCTTCGCCTCTCCAAACTCTTGCCTACTCACTTTTATTTTTTCTAAACCACATTCTAATTTGACTTTTGCAGTCTGACTCAATATACTTTTTTTTCTTCTCTAAATTTGCCAAAAAATATATGATAAATTCAGCCATTATAATTCACTCTACTCATGCTTTGTTATTTCCCCATATCTCCCTTTCTCTTATCACATAGTATGTATTTTTGTGTGAGTGTCTACATCAATTCTGAAACATGTGTGCCTGTTTTCAGTCAGTTTAGCTCATGAGCAATGGAACATGTGATGAACACACGTATATTTAATTACCACGTGTCATTTTCTTTTCTTGTACTTTGCTATGTATCTAAAAGAACCTAGAACAACTGTAATTCAACATGTCCATTAATTCATGATTGAAATACTTAGTACTTTTTAAAAATCTTTCTTTGCTTCCACTTCAGAATAAAATTTGATATCTTGTTATTTTTCAGCCATTTAAATTTGTCATGGTTAGCAATTCCAAAACTACCAGGTAAAGAACTTGACTTCTAAGTTAAATCATTTGTCTTGTGAGCAATATATTGAACATTCTACTTTAATATCATTAAGATTCTTTTTTATTATTATCAAAAAAGCAGTCAACTTCCCAAAAGGAAATGACCTCAATGGTTTAATTCTTTTTAGTTGTTCCTTTAGCACGTTTACAAATAATATGCTTTTGCTATTTCTTGATTTATTAATTTCAGACTTTATCAATTGATATCCATAATGATAACAAAGGAAATAGCTTTCTTACATTAACTTCATCAACTTTCTTACTCTCATCTTCTGAGAGTCATATTGTACTTCATTTTGTTTTTCAGTCACTAGTGTTTATAGTAGTATTTTGTAAATATTATTCACTTGACAGTTAAATAGTATTAAATGACTTTTCCATCTTGTATACAATTTTTTCTTCTCCTTGATTTAATAATTACTATATTTTTAATATATTTTATAATTTATGAATGCTCAAATGACCTGTCAAAACAAAGTTCCAAACATCCTATCAGTTTCATTGCTCATCAGTTCCAGTTTTTCCCAGAGAGTCTTAGCTCCTACTTCTTTTCATCTGAACTCCTACTTCAACCTAGACTAGTAAAAAATAAACCTAGACTAGGATGGGCACATGTCTCTTATTTGGAGACTTCTCTTCACGTATCTGTATTCGTTTTTGTTGTTGTTATAACATTGCTTTAGTCAAATACTTCTGTCTGTGGCTTCTTAAAAACTCTGCCTGGAAAGCCAAATATTTGAAGTTATTGAATATCTGAAAATGCCTTTATTCTTCCTTCAAACTTGATTGATAACTTGGCAGTATATAGAATTCTAGGTTGGCCCAAGGACCAGCTGCATAATATGTGGGGCTTCTTCTTAAAAACTTAACTAAGAATTTCAAGATAGTGGCAGCAGAACACCAAATCAAGGGTGGGGTCCTTCTAAGCACAAGGTCCTATGTGACTACCAAGTACATATGCCCATAATACAAATCTGATGGGCCCTTTCAAAATGAATATTTTTAGTTCTGGGAAATTGACTTTTTCTTTGATAATTTCTTCTATTTCTGATGTCAGGAACTTTAGTTAGCTGAACATTAAATGTCCTGAATTAACCTTCTTATTTTTTTATCTTTATTATTCTATTATTCATCTTGCTGCATTTTTGTCCACTTTATGAGTTATTAGACTTTCTTTCTTACCCCTCTGTTTACATTTAATGTAAATCATTTGTGTTAATTTCCAAGAGCTCTTTCATCACCATTTATTACATTTAAAAAAGTAGTATTATGTTTTTGTTTCATGAATGATGTATTTTAAAAACATTTTAAAAAGTATTTTTTGGGGGTTTCTATTATTTTGGTATCCTACAAATTTATTTGTTCTGTTATATTTGTCTGTCTTTCATGGTGGAGCTTTTCCTTCAATGTTTGCTCATATCACTGGCAGGCCATTAATATTAAAGAATGTGGCTCTGAAAAGTGATTAGAATTTCTCTGTGCATAGGTGGTGCTGGTCACCTGCTGGGCCTCACTCAAGGGTGAGCAAGCTGTACACTGTTTGTTGCCAAAATGTCATTTCCCTGGTGCTTTCCCTGGCAGTAAATTCCCCAATCTCCATTCTGTGACTAGATAGGATAAAAGAACCTGAGGTATCATCATTGAATGTGCGACTTTCATTCAATCCTCCTGTTTTCAATCTGTTTCATTTTCAGGTGTGTTGTAAGAATAGGTAAGTATAGTTTCCTGTGATTTGGGATGAAGAAAAAAAAATCTGAAAGCTCTAAAAAGATTTTTGCCTTCTTATTTTGAGCCCAAAGTGATATGTGCATTATAGGATCTTTGGTGTCCCTACCTGGTGAACTGTTCTGAGTTTCTGTGGGGATTCTCTTACTCTCTGTGTAATCAACCTTTGAAAACATTGTTCTTTGTTTCTTTCTTGGTGACTGCTAAATCAGTTACCGTATCTCACTCTTTAATTTTTCCAAAAATGTGTTGTAAACTTTTCTCTTCTATTATCTTGTTTCCTGTTCTCTCTCCTTGTAGCTCTTTTACTTTTTCAATCCTTTTATGTTATGTTAATGACATTTCAGCAATAAACAATAATAAAAACATTTTAAAATCCATCAGGCTTAAATGCAAGCCACAAATCTCTTTTTATCTATTTCTCTCTTTTTTTTTTAATTTTAAGAATTATGCCACACATTCTCTAACCCAGGTATCATCAGCTATCTTCCATAAACACTCCTTTCAAGAGTCAGGTCCTCCAGTGGTGAAAGTGGCAATTTGATGTCTTGGTTCTCCTGTATTTCCTATGATGCAGCTGAACCTCCGCATTTTGTGTAGTTTCCATGAGCCAGAGCTCACTGTAATGCTGATCACTACAGAAAACTGGACATAGCTCTTCTCTAGTCAGTTTGTTGCTCCTTTCCCTGAATACTAGGAAAAAGGGGAATATAAGTAGAGCCAGCCCCCACTGACTTTAAAGCCCTGCCTCTACAGACTTTTCAATGCCCTCGAAGGACTGTAGTAAAAGTCCCTAGTATGGAAGTTAGAAAAAGATGACACAGTCCACATGGGTAATCTGAAGAGCCTTTAATAAAGAGTATTTACAGTTGTGGGACAAGTGTAGGGAACCACCAGGATAATATAATACTTCTGAGCTAGTAACATGGGTTTTCATGGATGTGTTGTTTCTGTTAAGAGAGAGATAGAGAGATGGGGCAGGGGAGAACTCTGTGGAAAGGGCTGCCTGACAAGTGATCTTCTTGGAGGGTGACCCTCCAGGAAGGAGGAGAATAATACGATGACTTCATTCTTCTCCCTTCATCTTATCTCCTGCTCATACTCCCCATGTGTGAAACACAACTGGATGCCTGATGTAGTCTTTATATTTCCCTTCTCAGGGCAAGGCCAGTAGAGTGAATCTGGAGAGACAAATGAGTTATTTAGCACAGAGTGGATACCTGAGTTTAGTGCTAAATATGTGTTTTCTGAGGTCCAATAGAATGTCATAAAATGTTTACTTGTTCATCAGTGGGTCTGCTATGTGCCCTATTCCTAACCTTTCTTCTCTGGTTTAAATAAATACCTTACTAGTAGGTGAAGGTCACTAATTTTTCTTCATCAGAACACACAGATTTAACTTTATGTATAAAATATATAAAATATATTTTATATATAAATATATTTACTATATAAAAATAAATATATTTTATAAATATAAATACATAAATCTAGTATATATTTTATGTGTTTAAATATATGTGCACTTAAATATATATTTAATATACATATTTATTTAAATATGTAACCTTTTAAGGAAAATCCTTGAGTCTACCTAGCCTGTAGTATTTCAGAGGGGTAATAGTAAATGGGCACAAATGATTGGTTCCCTCTTCAGAATTTATATGGTCTTACTTTTCTTTTGCCTCCAAGGAGAAAAAATTGATCTTGTAAGTTTTTCTAACTATTTGAATGTATCTTTGTACTTAAAAAAAATATTTAACATGCTGGGGATTACACAATGCCTATTTCTGTATTAAAAAGTTTAATCTTAAAATAAATTGGTTGTTTACCTAAATTGTGATTTTGGGAGAAGAGGGAGAATAATTATTTTCTACTTATAAAAATACTTTTTCATCATATATTCTCCATCTCATTGGGATTATTTTGCTGCTTTAAATGTAGAATGTAAACCTATATCAAATGCTTATAATATTTGCCATACTATAGTTTCCACTTTTAAAATGATATCAATTGTTTGGGAAATAATTTATCTCATCAAATGAAGGCATTAAAGAACTTTATAATTTCTTTAAAAGGCTTCGAATCTGTAAGCTTCACTTCTTAGATTAAGGTTAGAATTTAACTTCCTAACCATTGACCTGCAGAGTTGACAATTTCATTATTTAATGGCTTCCTGTTACTTTTTTTTTTTTTTTATCATGTTAGGATCAGAGACAAGCAGAACTTAGTGAAAATGACATAGCTTCTTGTTCTGAGCATCCCTATTTGAGTGTGTTTGGTGCATTCCTATGTATGACCATATTTTAAAATTAGTGTTAATATTTGCTGTAGATATTCTTTAGCCTTAGCTCTTCTACTTCTTATTACAGCATTCTGACAACAATATCTTGTCACTTTTGTATTTCAATCAAGTCAAAAATAGAAATAATGATTATCAATTCTCTTACTATTAATTCTCTTATAACTAATTTATTATTTGTGGTCTACAGCATGAAGGATATCCTGTGTATTTTAGTTCATAGAATTAATACAGATGTGCATAGACATATAATATTTTTTAGTATGAGAATATTCTTAGTTATGCAGATGGTCTTTTTGCTAGATTGGGTCATATAGCAATACATTAGAAGGTAACCTTCAGAGTATATGAAATACTTGATTACAAAAGCCACATCATTTCATATTGAGTATTTTTTCATTTGGAAAATGGCAGTTCTATATTTGAATAAAAAAATACTCAATCATATTCTACAGCTCAGTACTCTTTGTTCAAAGGTAGAAATTATTTCTCTTTTGAATTACAGAGTCAATCAATTATTTTCAAAGACAGTGTTTCTATTTTCATTTCTGTCTTCTTTTCAGTGTTCTGATCATCAGAAAGTAAGGAAGTCCCTCCAAAAAGCTAAGATCCAAGGCTGTTCTTTTCATAACATTCAGGTTGATTTTAAAAGTCTTATGAATTATCAGATTAATGTTATTCTGTTAGGAAAAAGATCATTATAACTTTAATACCGCTTTAGCTTTTGTTTGTATCTTTTATAGTAAATATATTAATTTTAAGTATTTCAATAAAATTGATGAAAATGAAGATGTATAACAGAAGCATTTATTTAGCACATATTCTTTTTCTAGTTCAAATTAATGATTACATATTTTAGTTTGTAATTTATGAATTGATAAGTGTGATAAGAATTCACATATACCTATGAAATCATCCCTACATCAAGAAAATTAATATTTCCATTATCCTCAAAAGTTTCCTCAAACTCCTTTACAATCTTTCTCTTTCTCTCCTCCCTGATCCCACCTCCCCCATTCCCAGGCAACTACTGATCTGCTTGCTGTCACTATAAGGATAGTTAGCATTTTCTAAAATTCTATATAAATGGAATCATAAATGAAAATAAAATATGCGGATATCTTATTTCATTCAGTATAATTATTTAAGATTCATTCATGTAATTGTGTATATCAATAGTTTATTCCTTTTATTGCTGAGTGGAACTTTGGTTGAATTTGTCCGAGTTTGTTTTTTCATTTACCTATTGATGAATATTTGGGTTGTTTCTAGTTTGAGGATATTACAAATAAAATTGCTATGAACATTGATGTATACATTTTTGTAAGGACATATATTTCTTTTTCTTTCCATCAAAGAATAATATGACTGAGTCATGTGGTAGATAAATGTTCGCTTTTTAAGGAACTGTTTTCCAGAGTGATCATACCTATTAACATACCCAACAACAACATTCCAGTTGCTTAACATCTTTGCCAATATCTGTTATAATCAGTTATTTTAATTTAGCCATTCTAATGTCTGTTTGGTTATGTCACATTATTGTTTTAATTTGAATTTCTCTAATAACTATTCATATTTATTATCTTTCATGTTTGCCATAAATATATTTTTGTGTGTGTAAAGAGGTTGTTCAAATTGTTTGCAGATTTTGTATTGGGTTGTTGTCTTTCATTGAGTTTTGCAAGTCTTTATGTGTTTTAGATACAAATTTTTTATCAGATATATGATTTGCAAATATTTTCTGGTCTATGGTTTATCTTTTTACTCTTTAAATAATTTTTTAAAGAATAGTTCTTAATATTGATGAAGTACAGTTTATTTTTTTCACAGAGAGTACTTTAGATATTATATCTAAAATATCTTCTGATTCAGATCACAAAAGTTTTTCTCCTAAATGTTCTTCTAGGTTTATAGTTTTAGAATAAGCATTTAGACATGTGATGCATATGTGGGTTAAAGTTCCTTTTATACATATATATTTCTATTGATCCAGCACTCTTCATTATAAATGCTGTTTTTTTCCCACGAAATTATCTTTGCAACTTTTTCCAAAATCTATTGACTATATATTTGTGAGTCTCTTCCTAGACTCTATATTCTGTTCCATTGATCTATTTGCTTATCTTGGTGCTAATAATGTAGCATATTATGCCTTTTATACTGTACTGATTAGCTTTCAAATAAATCTTGAAGTCTTTTAAGTTTTGAAGTAGTATGAATCCCTAATTCTGTTCTTTTTATTAAATTTGTTTTGATTATTGTAGGTCCTTTGCATTTCTATATGAATTTTAGAATCAGCATGTCAATATATGCAACAAAAAAAGCCTTCTAGGGTATATATTGGGATCGTATCATATTTATAGATTAATTTGTGGAGAAATAACATGTTAACAATACTGAGTCTTTCAATCCATGGACACAGCATATCCCTCCATCTATTTTTCTTTTAGCTATGTTCTGCAGTTTTCAGTTATAGCACTTGCACATACTTTGTCAGATTTGTGTCTGAAAATCTCACATTTGGCGGTATTATTGTAAATAATATTGCTTTTCATTTTAATTTCTGATGGTCTATTACAATTTTATAAAAATGACATTTTGATATTGCATTTGTTTTTTTTATATTGCAAACGTATTAAAAGCAATGGTTACTTCTAATAACTTTTTGATATCAGATAACTTTTTTCCATCAGATTTTCTACTTAGACAATCATGCTATCTGTAAACAAAGAGAGTTTTACTTCTTCTTTCCCAACCTTGATGGCTTTTATTCTTGCTTTGCTGCATTGACTAAAAGATTCAGTACAATGATGATTAACTGTGATGAGAGTAAAGCCTTATATCTTATATTTGGAGGAAAGCATTTAGTCATTTAACATGACTTTTGACATTAACTACAAATTTTTGTAGCTTTTATCAGGTGAGAAAGTTTCCCTCTATTTCTAATATGCTAAGAGTTTCAATCAGCATTTATTTGAATTTTGTCAAATTCTTTTTAAGTATTTATTGAGGTGATCATATGAGGTGATCATATGGCCATTCTTATTTAGTTTTTTAAAATATTGAATTATACTGATAAACATTTTAATCTTATAAAAACTTTGCATTCCTAGGATAAATTTCTTTTATGATGTTATTCTTTTATATATTGGTGGATTTGATTTCCTAAAATGTTAAGAATTTTTACATTTATGTTCATAAGGTCTATTCTTTTTCCTCTTCTTCTGCTTCTGCATTTTGTAATGTTTCATCTGATTTGGTTATAAGAATACTTTTGGCCTCCTGGAATGACTTGGGATTATTTTTATAAAAATGTGTAGACAAAAGGTGTTATTATGTCCTTAAATAAATTCAGTAGAGTCATCTGAGCTTGTAGTTTCCTTTATGTAAAAGTGTTTGACTGCAAATTTAGTTTATCTATTTTTTTAATCATGATAGTTTGTGTCTTGTAAGGAAATTATTCATCTTATATAAATAATTGTTAAATGTATTGGAATAATGTTATTTATATTGTTTTGTTTTGATAATAACTGTTTTAATATCCTTGCCTACTAATGTTTTCATTTTTGTCATATTTGGGTCATTTTCAATTGATTGATTTTTTATCCACAGATAGATTTATTTTCCTGCTTCTTTGAATGCTTCATAATTTTTTATTGGATGAGAAGCCAACTGGGAAAATGTTATGCACAAAAAATTGAAAGGAAGCCAGAGAAATTTCAGTTTTTTACTGAGTAATTAATGAAGTATGTTTTAATTTCAGTGTAACAAAAAATCATAATGATTGGGAATCATCAAAAGACAATATAGGTAGCATCTCAGATATGCTTAGTAACTAAACATGATTCAGACAGCTAAAGATGGGATATGAGAAAAAGATGGTGTGACAGTGTTTGAGGAACAGTGATTAAATCAGTTTGCTTTGAAATTAGGGTGTATGTAAAAGAAGTAATGAGAAATGTATACGTTTTAACATTTGACCACATTATTTGCATGTGTCATGTCATCCCCAGAGACTGAAGATATCTTGAAGACAGGTACTATGGTGCATACACAGATGCCCATTAATTTATATGTATATGTATGTGCAATTGTTTGTGTCTGTATATATCTTTATATATACATTCACATATATTCTTGTATATATTCATATATAATTTTTACACAGCCCCAGGTACAATAATAAATGCTACATAATTACTTAACTGACTTGGGTTTTTAACACCTTTTGGTGATATTATCCGCTTATATGTAGCTGCTCTATGCTATTTGATTTTGCTACCAAGCAGAGTATCCAGGGGATTCTCCATTCACAGATTGCTGAACCAGAAACTGCTCAAGTTAGAATACCAAGTATAGATACTTAACCAAACTTTGGGAAGCAGAAGGACATATATAGGCATGGTATTAATAAAACTTTTTTATTCAGCTTGCCTACTCAATGAGAGAAACAATTTTATTTTCAGCATATGACTTTGTGCTTTCTTCTTCATTCTGAGAATTTGCCCATAGAATGGCTTAGGAATTAGGTAAATTTCTATAATTATCTTCTTTAAAAAAAATTTAAAATTTTCCAAGATACATGCAGTAAAACCTTAATGCTTTGGAACTCACCAGTTTAATATATATGATCATTTGAAAATGATTTATGAAAATGTTTGACCTCTTATTATTCAATAAAGTGAAATAAAAACCTAAATAAGATTGTTGGGGATTAATATATGCATAAATTGATTAAAAAGCAAATTCACATTGGAATAATAATTATATAAATTATTCCATTAACCTGCTGTTATAATTATGACCTTTTTATAATACAAATATTTTTCTTTTTATGTAAATAGAAATATGTACTCACTAAAGGGAATTTGGTATATATAGGCAAAGGAAATAAAGAAGAAAGAAATCCTAGTAACCCAAATTATATATTTCCTTTCAGTCTTTTGAGCTGACATAGTTTGCTGGGGGTCGGGGTGTACATACACAAGTGTTTAGGTGGTCATGGTCATACAGAATTATCACCATATCTAAATAGATTTTCTAAGGGGGTGGTAGAAACTTTAGGGATATTTTTTCAGACTGGTTTCTTATGTCATATTATAGATTTACACTCCTATTAAGATATAATAGTTCATAATATTTGTTGGTTTTGTCATTTTTAAGCCATAGCAAGATGTCTTGTGAAAGAGAATGTTCATCAGGTTTCGTCAGGTGTGATCTGATAATTTGATAATAGTCTAATGATTTCCCTGGGAACACCTGCCAGCTGTCATGAGTTAGGAAGTACACACATGAATAGTTTCCCAAGGGCATCCCCTCTCATTTTATGTGACAATTTCTCCATTCTTCAGTTCTTTGAGTCATTCCTTATTCTTTTCATTTATCAGTTAGGATTGGGTTCAGCTACATATAGAAGAAATCTCAAAATAATACCAGCCTAAACACATTTTTTTTCTCTCATGGGAAATAAGCTCAGAGGTAGGTGATTGAACAGCATGGGATCCAGACCCCTTCCATCTTTTTTCTCTGTCATTCTTAGTGGGTAGCTACCTTCTGCCAGGTCACTTCATGATCCTAGAGACGATTCCAGGCAATAAATAATAGGCAAGGGACACATAAAAACTGCTTTCCAACTGAGTTACTCTCCTCAAAATCATTGTTCTGAAACTCTTACTCAACCACCTCCATTTATTCTCCTTGGTCAGAATGAAGTTTCATGGCTATACTTAGCTTCAAAAAAAACTGAAAAATGTAGTTTTTTAGTAGAGAAAATTGCTAACTCAAAAATAGAGTTCATTTATTCATAAACAAGGGGGAGTATCTGAATTGAAGTACTTATGGTTTTTAAAACTACATCATACAACCAAATATAACCAAGTTGTACCAAGTAATTTTCACAAGATAACGAGTGGTATATTTTTTAGCCATTGCAGAGTTGTGAAACTCTTTCATACATAAAAGGTGATATAATGTGACTGGATCATAAATATTATAAAATTTCAATACATTTTGTGTGTTGCTCCATTATTATTATAGTCAGTGTTTTATGCTTCAAAGCCAGGCTTCTTTTTTTCTTTCTAAATAACCTGTTCTAGATGTTATTTTTGTTTTGTTTTGTTTTGCTTCATCTGTACAAATAAGACATTTATTGGCACATAGAATTTATTTTGCAATGCCATTGTCTGCTAATATTTTATCATACAGAAGTATATGGCACAAAAAGTAATTATTTGTCGTGTTCTGAGTAAGAAATCTTATTCTAGGTATAACTTTTTTTTTCCCGTGGAAAAAATAAAGTTTCTTATTGATGGAGAAATTTCAAATAACCTTACTAAAATTTTTAATTTCTTTTTATACCCTAGCCTTGGTATTGCAAATCATCCAAAGTAAATTTTCAAAAAAACTTGCTACATTGTCTTGAAGACAGTGCCTAAAAGTAGATATACTTCATTCTCCCTGAAATACTTTATGCGTTGGCTTCCGAATGGAACTAAATTCTGTCTGCTGATTAGGAAAATGAATAAATTATCTTTACCTTGTTTATCTACAGTATATACAGAGTAAGAAATTTTTTTTCCTCCCTACTCTGGGGGGGCAATATCTTCAGAAACACTTGATTTATAAAAGTGTTAGAAAAATTTTGAAGCAATTTGTATTATCTTACTCCTTGAGATATCTATTGCTGCATAAAAAATTAGTGGCTTAAAACAATAACATTAATGATCTCTCAGTTTCTGTGATTCAGGAATCCAGACATGGCTTAGCTGATCCCTATGCCTTAAAATTTCTCTGAGAGATGGGTCATATAATCCTATGAATAAAATCAAGAGAAAACATTTTATAGATCTGTCTCAGGTGAAAAAATTACTGTAAAAACACAAATTTTTTTCTCATCTCGCCTATATTTTCTTGGATCTTTTGCCTTTCATATTTGTTTTCGTTGCTATATACAGTGAATAATTACTACAGGAGTGGTCAAAAGAGTACCATTTAAATATTCTCTTAGTGCCAACTCTGAAGAAACAGAAAAGCCATTATAGTGTTAGGAACATAGTTTTATGAAAACATCCATATTGTCTTGAATTTTCAGAAAGACGGACCTTGAAATATGGTACCTAAACTTGTTTCTATTTGATGACCTAGAAAGATATGTTAAAAATGTTACTTGATATGTATATTTAATTTTAGACTATTTTCCATATAGTTATAATAAATCTCTTTTTATTTTTCTCTTTTTGTCTACTTTTTAAAAAAACAGACTAAGATGTTTAGTGAAGCAGCTGGAAAAAGGTGATGTCAACGTTGTAGACTTAAAGAAGAACATTGAATATGCAGCATCTGTGTTGGAAGCAGTATATATTGATGAAACAAGGTAAATTTTAACCTCCTCTCTCTTTTATCTTCTTTGCCTCTCTCCCCTTTTTTCTTTCTTGACTTTCATTTATCTCAAACATGAATTTTGCATATCTTAATTATGAAACCAAAATAAAATCTTATGTAAATTTAAAAAGCTTTTCTTCATGTAGCCACTTAACTATTATCTTTTTAAAAACAAAACAAAACAAAAATACAAATACATAATTTAATCTAAATGCTTGAATTTCAAAAAATAGTCAAATAAAGCCATAAAATGAATAAATTAAAAAGTCTCCTCTCCTCCTACCCTCACTGTCCTTAGGCCCATGTTTTTAAATGTCAGAAACAGATGTATGCTTATACTCATTTTCACTGATGTAAAGATTTTCTTATTATCTCAATATTTCAGAATTCCTTCTGAGAAAATTCCTTCTGAGAGAATGCCCACACATTCTCATGAGATCTATCTATCTATCTATCTATCTATCTATCTATCTATATATCAGATCTTGTACACAGAGGTTACTAAGGGGCATTCCCAAATGTGTATTTGACCATCACCTAAACCTCATCAACTAGCCTCATAATTAGCAGAGTGGTGAGGAGATTAGGAAATTGGGATTTATTTGAAGAATGTTGTTAGTCTAGTGTTGTGGCTCTCAATCAGGCTATTTGCCTTTCAGGGGTAATTTGGCAATGTCTGGAGACATTTTTAGTTTGGTTGATGGGGGTGTAAGACTGTAATGTGATGGGTAGAGGCTAGGGATGCTACCAAACATCCTACAATGCACAGGAAAATCACCCACAACAAAGAACTATCCAACCATACATCTTAACAGTATGGAGGTTAAGAAACCCTGGCCTAAAGGTAGAACTGTGCATTTTCCTTCTTCTCTAAGGAGGAACTTATCCCTGACCTCAAGTCATGAGAGGGGTTCTTGAGGACGCTAATGCTAAATAGAAGACTCAGTGAAGTATGATTTGACGGTTCTTGGGAGATTTGACCAGTGTCGTGAAGTTCAGAGAGTACTGAGATCAATTCCTGACTCTCGTCTCACAAAGATAAAGGTTGCAGGCTGATTGGGACAACACTGACTTCACAGTTAAGAGGGACCCTGTGGCAGGGGGGACATGCACTCCCAGAGCATAGCAGAGAAAAGGCACTTAGTTTTTTTAAAGTCATGAGGCAGGTGAAGTAGAGGTTTTTGAAGAGATTGACCAAAGAAAACTTACTTCAGAAAGTAAAAAAGAGGCTACAGGGGTGATTATTGATATAACAGCCAGGGTAGAAATCATAAAAATTCAGCCCAAATATCAGAGAACATGTAATGTTTAAGGTACACTCAGTGTAGTGAGTTGTCTCTGAAGGACACACAAAAGCTATCCACACACAAAAAGTAACCAGCATTTGGGCATTTGTCACACAGGTGATAACAAACACACCAGTCTTATAAAACTCTTTGACCCCTATAATTTCCTGCCTCCTCCCACCACATTCGGAAAAATGAAGAAGAGCAGAGAGAGTGGGATGGAAGATGGAAATGGAGGATGAAGACATCCATCAAACCCCTTCCATTCTGCAGATATCTGTGCCTGGGTCAGGCCTGAGCTTGGGGAAGTGAAAAATGGACCAGAAGTGAGATTAAAGTTTTTATATATAGAAATGTACTTAAATACATTTTCTCTCTCTCTCTCTCTCTCTCTCTCTCTCTCTCTCTCTCTCTCACACACACACACACACACACACACACACACACACACACACACACATTGTTTAATAGGTAATAAATTCACACAATTTTAAAAATCAAAATAATGTAAACAGGTGACTCACGAATGTCTGGCTTCCACTTCAATGATTTATTACAAATTTTTATTTCATATTTTCTTCTTCTTCATTCATTAAAGGTAGCAGACTATATGCACAGTTTTTCATTTTGTTTTTTTCTCCCTAAATAAAAAAAACTTAGAGATCTTCCTGTATCACACACTAAACTTTTTAATATCAGATGAGAATTTTTATTAATAATTGATTTTTAAAAAGGGCATTGCAAGGGCTATGTTGTACACGTAATTCTCTTCTTTGTCTGCCAAATGAAACTCCTCTGTTGAAGCATGGTTTAAAGTCATAAATTAAGGGAAAAAATCATACGCTCACTTTTAAATTATAAACTCTATGCAGAATTGTGTTCTTGGTTAATTTCACTGAATGTATATAAATGTATATGATTCTTCTAAGTGAACAGAGATTCAAAGTGCAAATTTTTAAAAATCTGATGTTGCTCCTGATTTTTCCTTGTTTCTTTATTTTCATGTGTGCTCTTTATTGTTCACAAGTTGACTGAACTTAACATGTTAAATGTCCTTGACATTTTATTTTTTATATTTATTTATACACCTAAAAAATTTTTATCTTTAAGACTTATTTATATATTTATATATTTATATATTTCGATATTTACATTATTCATTTTATAATGACATAATGCTAACCATCTGGTTTGCCTGATGATTTGCCATCATTTCATTTTCATTATTACATGCAAATTAATTAATTAATATGTATTATCAATTAATTTTATTAAGTTTCTGTTGTATTTACTTTCCCAGAAACTTACAATTTCATAGAGATTTTATTAGCTTAGTTTCCCATGATTCTTAATTCATTTAAATATGTGTCACAATTCAAAGTATAGTTCCTTTTCATTTGGAAATCACTCTTTTGGAGAAAGAAAAAAGCTTAACTGCTTAATGGTAAAATTGTGGAGTGTTTTTTTTTTCTTGCTCTTTACAAAGAACATCCCAGCTTTTAACACCACATGATTTCTAATTTTTACTCGAATGATGCAAAACATCACTATTTTATTTTTAAAGCTTCCAAGGCTTCTAGATTTTTAAATTGGATTAATAATAATACCCAATATTTGTACCATCTTTCAAAGGCCTCTTAGTTTCATTACCTCATATTAGTCTCACCACAGTTCTATGCAATTGGCAGGGTAATCATTACTTTCTGCACTTCATTAATAAGAGAATTAAAAATTCTTAGAAGTAAAATAGTTTGCCAAAGGTCACAGACCTAGGCATTGAAAAATGGACTAAAAACTAAGATCTGACTTCTTACTTATTGCTTTTCCCTCTCTAACTGGCTCGTCTGTGAGTGTTGCCAAATGGTTTTAAATAACCTCTGAAAGATTTCAATGACAATGTGTAAAATTTTTTGATATTTGGAATTATAAATTCTGGAAAAACAATACCTAACATTTATTACTAATAGCCTATTATTACGTCTTGGTATGTGCCACAAACTCTTTTAAGCATTTTAATACATTATTTTATTTAATCATCACAGCAATTTTATGAATAGAATGTTTATTCATTATCATTTTGCATATGAAGAAATAAAGTTACAGACAAGTTACATAGCTTACCCAAAATAACACAGAGAGTAACTCAATCAGATGGAGTTAGGGCCTTGGCAGCTTGGCTCTAGGGCTTGGGCTACTAAGCAAAATTCTCCTCTGCACCCTTTAAATAACATTCGACCAATGGCAATTTCAGAGACTTGCTGGAAGTTTTGATCAGCACCCCATATGCTGTCAGGGTAATCAGATCCAGTGAGGTGTAGATTGTGGTTGCTACTCTTCCAAACTCTGCCTTCAGGGATATCACATTGGTAGCTTTAAAATGGGTACAGTAGGAGAAATTACAACAAATAAAAAAATTTTTTGGAAAGTTGGTGTTTAAACATTTACCATTATGCCACTGGTTAGACCTAAGGTTACCTCATATGTATCTTCTAAGTCTATGACTTCATGATGAAAATATCAGTTCAAGAAATTTTAGGGTAATATTGCATTTGCCTTAGCAAAACAGATAATTTAGAAGAAAAGGAGCATTTAGTTGCTTTTAAGCTTTAAATTAAAAACCTGCTTACTTCTGAGATGTTTTTTAATGGAAAAAGATCTCTTTCTAGAAAAAAAATATTTTGATGAGTATTCCAGAGACATTTTCTTTTAAATTTGTACTGGGCAGCATTAAAAGGTCAACATGTAATAAAGCAGGATAAAAAGAAATTATGAATTGGTTTAACACCCCTAAAACACACACACACACACACACACACACACACACACATTTTTCTACTAAGCCTCAGTGACTATAGGGTTTCAGTTAGGAAGACAAATCAAAACAAAAATCTCTCTTGAAAGATGATTTGAGTGAGAAAAATAAAAACAGAGTTCTGATAAAATTTGAATTCTGACCTTCTCTGAGACATTATAGCATAAGTCCCTAATGAAGAGTACTGTTTGTTGGTTTTTTAACAAGACATTTTCAATTGCAAATGCCAATATTTTATGAGCCCTGCTTTCAGATGTGTCCCTAGAGGCTATTGTTTTTCAGAGCTGCTCATTTGTAATCCAGAACATGCAGCCTAAAAAAATTTTCTGTTTGATTGTCCTTATTTGGTTTGGGATACTGCCAGACAAAGTAGCATCTTTGGCTTCATGAATTGCTTGCTATTCATGAGGATAGGCAGCTGATTGGGAAATATACTTTCAGAGATGGATATTATGCTTACTAATTCTGCCTAAGAAAGTTTATAACTTCATTTTCTTAATGTGAACCAATCCAAGTCTTATGGTTGCCATACTTAGAGTGCAGGCTCTGGGTTGTTCAAAGCTTGGATTTTCCACTCAATCTCTTTCTTTAAGTAAGTTACTTAACTTCTAATATTCCCTAGCTTCATTATCTGTAAAATAAGAATAATGACAATGCTGACCTCACAGGGTTTCTCTGAGGACTAAATGTACCACAATATCTGACAGAGTGAAAGTTAAATGATAACCTCTCTGTTGTACTAACAAAATGCAGTTACTTCTGGGTACATAATACATTCAGATATATGATTTATACACATTAATAAAAATAGTTTCTTGAGAGCTGTTTTTGATCATGTAAAAAATAAAGACAGGTGGGTTGAAAGTACATGGAAGTGAAAGCAAAGTGCAGACTGATGGAAAGGAACCTTAATAGAATACATGTTCTTGATAAAAACCATCGTTAATTGAGAGATTACCTTGAGTGAGAATGCATGGATGTCAGTCAGTACTTCAAGAAGTTAGTCTGGTAGAAACTGATGACTTCCAGGGCATCTTAAAGGCTAGGTCTCTCAAAATCAAGTACCTCTACAGGGATTTACTAAGAAATATTCACTTATGACATAAATGTTTATTGAGTACCTGGAGTGAATACCAGGCACACTGGTCGATAGAATCAGGAGTACAACTGTGCAGAGAGCTGTTGCCTAGAGATGATTCAAACTCTGGGAAGACAGACCTAAGCAAGATGACCAATACTGCAAACAATAAATGGAGGTTCAGAGTTATGGAAAGAAAGCTGAGCACACTGGCAGATTGTAAGAAGATACACTAAGTTATCTTAGTGTAAGAAGATACACTAAGTCATAACCAGAGGGCGTAACATGAAGGTAGAAACTACACAGGGTCAAGATTCTAATCCAGATATTGTTAAACATGCAGATATTGCTTAATGTTAATTGTTTTGTTCTCTGACAAATCTCCCCTTGCCCATTCTTAAAGACATGGCTTCTAACAAAAGGAATTATGATAAAAAAATAATTTTGGAATATGTTAGATTTCTGGGCACTACAGCTCAGAAATATGGGGCCAGTTAGAAATGTGAATTTGGGGATTATAACTCAAGGGTTTCCAAATTTTGAAGATGCTTTATTTTTATTTTAATAATCAGAGTACCTTTGCTATTTTGACATGTTTCCCATCCTAAAGTTTTGGGGAACTGCCCGGGAATGTGTACTTATTTTACCAATTTGTCTTGGCTGTCCCTTTCCTCTGTATCCAGCTCTCTGGCTTCAAACTGCTAATTGTTATCTTGTGAGTTACCTATTTTCCTCTCAAGTTCAGAAATCCATAGGCTGTCCAAGAATGAAAAAGCTCAGTTCCTTCCTCCAGTTCTGCAAACTAAAGTTAGAATTAGCTGTAACTGCTATAAGACATTACTGAAGGATGCTCTCAGAACCTGTAACTCAACCCCTTCCATAGGGGTGCCCTGCCATGCATATCTGTATCTTCTAAAGTCTAAGCCCATCTTGCAGAAACCAACTTACCATCTTCTGTGGAAGTGCCTTCAACATGTTTTCCTGCCCTGGGTTTAGGATCTCAAGCTCCAAGGCCAAGAGAAAGAAAAGGGGCTATCAAAATTAATTTTAAGTTGTGTATTCATCTCCAGAATTAATACCTATACTCAAAGACTATACAGTTTAAATGTATATTTAGGAAAAAATGACATTTTTTTCTAAATAACAGATTTCTCAATGATACAGCTGTGCTCACAATGAGGACAACCATGTACATTACTGTTCGGAGACATTTAGCTTCTTACAGACATTGTCTCAATCTCCTATATGCCAGAATAGGGCTTTCATTTTATTTTGGTGTAACTTAAAGACCTGTTCAAAGAGTTTTCATAAAACAAAAGAGCAGTCTGCCTCTAAAGGTAATATAAAACCTCTTTAGATTAAAACAAATTATTTTTGACTTTTTAAATGTCAGTTGTTCTCACTTTCAACCATTAATGTTTCAAAAAACTCTTGGGGCTCTATCTCAATATGGGTTACCATGTTACCGTAGTAACTGAAGTCCAGGGAGAGGATGAAAATGCCAAATAGAGGTGTGTGGTGAGAGGGTAGTTAAGGACAGATAAGGAACACACAAGAATTTAAAGTTAGATATGGAGCCACTAAAGAGAAGACTTAGGAAGAATAGATATATAAAAAAGGAGGTATATCTGAATAATACTGAGTACCAATTGCAAAAAGAGAACAGTGTTAACAAAGAAGGGTAAGTCAAATGCTACGGGTATGCAGTTAGGAGATTCCTGATGTCTCTAAAGAGAAATTTCAGGAAGGAGAAAAAAGCTACCAGCCAGATTATGGTAATATGAGGAATTAATGTGGAATGGCACTGGTAAAAAACTAGTACAGACTATTTTTCAAGAATTTCATAGTGTAGAAAGAAGAAAAGATAGAACAATCTATTAATAAGGACATATACTTGTTTGGGTTTTTTAAATATATTATTTTTAGAATGGAAGACTGGTACTTGTAGCCTAGAGACACAGTGAGTTAAACAAGAAATTTGGAATTAACAGAAATAATATTTAGAGAAATATTAGATCAGAAAGTTATCCTTGGAAAATTATCTAGGAAAAAAAGATGAACAACCAAACACGGGGAAAGTATAGATGAAGATGAAGCTAACTAGTGCCACGTGTCTTCAAATAAGTAAAACACGAGTTGCAGTGTAAAATCAGAAAAGTTCCTTAGCATTCCTTTTAAACTCAGTTCCTTAGCATGGGTAAGAGTGTAACAAAAATTATGGCCCAAATGGAGACATGAGCTATAATACTCAGGGATCAATGTGACATGAAGAGCAAACCCTTTGTGTCTAATCACTACAACCTGTATATCGTGATGGCACTGACTTATGTGTACTTAGACATCTAGAGCTAGAGCAGAGGAGAAGGAAATAAGAAAAACTGGACTAATGAACACTTTCGTGAATATTTCAATTGTAAGTGACAGGAAACCAAATCAAACCAGCTTAAACAGTCTGCCAAAACATCGATAGCTAGTGTTGTCTATAAGTATAGGTGATTCAGAGCAAAATGATGTAAACCGATCAACTTTTCTGTTTCTCTTGCTCTATCTGGAATGGCCTGCTTCTGATGCTTTGAGTATTTGCAAAACAAGATGATGGCAGTATTTTTAAGTTTTACATCCTCATACCTTCAAATCTAGCAGGAATGAGAAAGGATTTCTTTCCCAGAGGCTTCAACAAATATACCCTTTCTGTTTCATTGGCTCTTGTTAGGTAATAAACTTATCCTTCAAACAATCACATCCAAGGAAATTAGATACAGAAGTCAGTGGTCAGGTATTTAATGAGGGAGGTAGGAGGTCAGTTTTATTTCAATCACATGCCTAAGATTGCAGAATGGAGGAGAGTTGCTTTTTCTAAACACAACAGTTTCTAATGTAGGGTGAAAACTAAAATGTTTATGTAAGTACTACATGCCAGGGGACCTGGCTCAGGGTGTGTGTGGGATGTTGAACAGCTCCCTGACTTTGCTCCTATTAATGATCATTTTATGGGCAAAAAAAAAGTTTCTTTTTTTCTCTAGTCATTGATTTCTTTACATGGAGATGAAGTCTCCAGTCCCTTTGTGTTCTGGAATTCCGTGGTTTTATCTATAGTTTCAAAGTCCTTCATAAAGACCTGCTCATGCTAAACCACCCTGGTTACGAGAAAGATAACAAGAGAGCTGGTTACCATTTACTTAGTTGGGGAGCATTTATAAATATGAACACTTGTATTTTTTAGAGTGTTTTTATTTGAAGGAGTCCCTGAGGAAGTTATTTTGAGGAGTAAGTGCTAAGACAGTGCTGGAGTTCTGTGAATTATTAAAAAGCAAATAATGATTTTTATGAATTTAATTTTTATGGTGCAAGTTGAAGGGCAGGGGGCTTTGGGGAGTGCTGTGTTTGTAAGCTGTTCTTACCCTTTACAGAGAGTATGAAAACCAGGCTTAGAAAAACCTGCAGTATATTCTGGTTAATTTTCATATTTTCTGTGCATCTGTAGTGTGTTACTTTCTATAAACTTTGAAAAACAGCCTCATTAAGAAAAAATAAAAAAAAATTCTGACCAGATATTTTGAGGGATAACTGACCAAAAAAGCTCCACATATTATATCATATCTTATTGTTGTAATATTTTAGTAAATAAAATATAAATATTTCCTAGATTTTAAAAAGATATCATTTTAAATATTATTAGTCTCTAATAATTATGTTAATAACAAGATTTTTTGATAATTTATTCCAAGACAATATTTAATGCAATTTTCATATAATTATTCTATATAATTCTCAAAAATCCTATGAATTAGATACTTATGTTATTTCCACTATAAAGTTAAGAAATTTATGGCATAAAAAAAGTAACTAACTTGCTTAGGTCATATAACTGTTAAGTGTCAGAGAGAGGTTACAACTTAAATGGAGCATACCCAACATCCATTTTTCTCTTCTTCCTTGCCTTTAGAATGGCTGTCACTTTTTTTTTTTTTTTAAATTTTTCACTCTCCTCTGCAAAGTCAAGTGATTCAGAAGAGACCTAATCCAATCCCAGGCTCAAGATGGGTGAATCCTAATTGATTTAAACCAGTAATTAGTCTCTAGTTCTCTAACCAGAGAGTTTGGACAAGGGCATGTGACATAGTTCTAGTTAATGACACTGATGGGAGTGTCAGCAAAATATTTTCTCTCTATAGAAAAGGAGTCCTGTGCCTCTGAGTAATTGGATCTGGGTATGTTGCTTGAAACTAATTTTGCTATAAGCATAAACTAAACCTAACACTAAAGCTGGTAGTATAGGAAGCTGGAGGAAACCTGAGTCCTTGATAATGTTGTGAACCTGTTGATTTAAAAAAATCTCTACTAGAGTCAACCTACCTTTAAACTTCTTGTTAAGTAAAATAATAAATTCTTCTATTATTTAAGCTACTTTGGGTTAGGTTTGATGTCATCTGCTGTTAAGAGCATCCTTACAGCCATATAGGTCTTAATTGTTCCAAAGTCTACGTTCTTAATCTCTAATCCTTCCAGGGGGTCACCTTATCCTAATAAGTCCTAATGCAAATGTTTAATTTCTAAGTTAGAACTCACGATCTTTTTTTCCCATGAAATAATAGGTTAATTAAGTTTTCAAGGTAGACCATAAAACATATTAATCCCATGATACAGCTAAACAACATGGTGGCTATGGTTAATAAAACTGTACTGCATATTTAAAAGTCACTAAGAGAATAGATCTCAAAAGTTGAGAAGTTGACTCCTTTTTTTCAAGCAAGTAATGTGAGGATAATTCTCATTCATAACAAATTCATTAATTAATATCCTTTTACAATAATTGGTCTGCCAGTCCCTTCCAATATAGTTCACTGACACTCTCCATCTCTGACAGTGAAATAATGGGTATATGGAAATAAACAGTACTACTATGTTTACTTTTTACAAGAGGATGAAATCTTTTTGGCAGAGATTTTGCATTAATTGGTAAGCTATGAATGGATAAGAACAGTTCTCAGACTTTAATGTTTATCAGAATCACCTGGAGGGCTTGTTAAAACAGACTGCTGGGTGCCACCCAGTAGTGTCAACAGGTCTGGAGTAGAGCCCTTAAAGTTCAGTTCTAATAAATTCCTAGGTACAACTTTGAGAAAAGTATTAAAGGATGTCAAAAAAGAGAGAGAGAGGATGTTAGAAACTTAATGGTTAGAATTTTAAGTTCTTCTCAAAAGTTTGTGGACCAAATGTTGTATGTGAAATGACCTTGTGCTGAAACACCTCCCTCAACCAGAAAATTTCATCTTGGTACAGAGGTGATAAGCAAAGGGTGCTGAATTGGAGATTAGCAGTGCCTCACAGCAATGATTGTTGGTCACCTTTCACAGACCTGGGAAATCACAGGCCCTTAGGCTTTATCTCTGGGCTGTAGCTCCACCCTTTTTCTCCACCACAGTATTAGTAAATACTATGAAGAACACACACAGTTAGATGGGACATGGAACACCCTTCTCTGATTAGAAGAGGCAACATATAATTCTCTGGAAAATGAGGCAGGAAGAAGATCAATACTAGATAGAGATTGTGTTGTAGTAAAATATACATAATTTAACATTTACCATTTTAAACATTTGTAAGTATACAAGTCAGTGGATTTAAGTGTGTTTAAAATGTTGTGTGACCATCACCACTCTCCATTACCAGAAATTTTTCATTATCTCAAACAGAAACTCTACTCATTAAACATTAATTCCTCATTTCCCCTCCTCCCCTTGGCCCTTGGTAACTTCTATTCTACTTTCTCTCTATATAAATTTGCCTGTTCTACTCAGTAAAATTTTAAAGTAGGTAAAACAGATTTTTGGAGATTCCTTGCACTGTCTCTTAATGACCCATATTATCTTTACATTATTCTTTGGCTCTCTGAAGTCCACTTTGATCAACTCCTTCACGTGATGTCTCGAACACTTCCATCCCTATGACACTCTTTGACGTGGGGAATCTGCTTAGACTAATTCATGCAGATAGCTGAGAGTTTACTGAGGGTTTGCTCTGTGGCAGACACTGTTCTAAGTGCTTTCTGTGTGCTCCCTCATTTCAGCCTCAAAAACCCACCACTAGGGTTACTATTATTATCATCTCTACTTTATTATCATTATTAATTATCTCTATTTTAATGACAAAGAAACTGAGACTCAGACAGATGAGGTATGTTTTCCAAGACCATGCAGCTAATAGGTGATGAAGCCAGTGTTCTAACTCCAGGTGCAGTTCTCCTAATCACGGAAGATGCCTATTAATAATAGTAATTCAAAAACTGGTAATCAGTGGAATGTTAGGCTTTGTGTCTATTTCTGAGCCAAGAGGACTTCCTGGTGAGAAGTCAGGAGTCATCAGCGAAGCCTAAGGCAGTTTTCTGCTTTACCCATTTCTTTCATTTTCATCTCCCAAATGACTCAAAAATTACAATCTTGATCCTAATTTTCTGAGTAACTTAAGTCCTTCTCAGAGCCCTCCCCTAACATTTCCCTGAGCCCTTTCTGCCTGTCCTTAGGGATGGGCCCCTCTTTGCCTCGCCCTCTGCTTCCCTGGGGGTAGAGAGAAGGTACAGAGCTCTTCTTAGACCTTAAGTTGGAGAAAGCTGCATCTAACCTCAACATTCTCCTTAGGTGACCTCATTTTAGGCAAGATTTGCCTCTTGAGAATTGAGCTAAGTTCAGCATAACTGACTTGTCCACTCAAATGTTCAGTCTTCATAGACACTCTAATATAATGGTCATCTTCTCACAGTTAAAACAAGACAAAACAAAACAAAAAACAAAAACAAAAAAACCCCACAAAGAATGAAAGACCAATAAAATCAAAGAAAATGTTGAACAACACTACCATATACATAAAAAAAGAAAAGAAAACTACTGAAAACAAAGAATAAAACAAAACAAAAACAAAAACAAAAGTTGAAATAAATTTCTGAGCCTGCTGTTTTAAGTCTTTTTTTGGAACATGACAAAGAATATAAAATAAATAAATGTCCTTGGACGTTGGCTTAGAAAAAGGAACCCAAATGTATTTAGCACTGAGGAAGTAGGTTACTTACAAGTCAATATGACATTTCAAATATATTACCTTTTTTTATCCTGACATTTAACTTATTGTACTTCAAAGTACCATGAAATTCTACCATCTAGATATATTTCTCTATGAGAAAATGATTCAAAATACCAGTCTTGAGAAATAAATTTCATCTTCCTCCAACCAATAATGCTCTGGTGGGCCAAACTCCTTTAAGATTATTTTTTAAGATTAATTATTTTTAACCTTGAATTTTAAGTTAGAAATGGGATAGAGAATAATAATTACTGATGTTTTTATTGTCCAAATGTCAAGATAGTCTGGGAAAATAGTAAGAAAAACACACATTTCAGGTGAAGGATAACTCAGCATTTCAAAACACAGACTCTGAAATTCAACAGATATAAACTCAAAATGTGGCATGGCTACTTCTGGTTGTATTACTTTGAGCAAATCACTTAAAGTATCTGTGCCTCAATCTATTCATAAATATAATAGGTATAGTAATAATAATTGTGTCTACCTCATGGTGATATTGTGAGGATTAAATGAGGTAAAGCTTGGCTCTTTGCCTGGTTCATAGTAAGCAGTAAAGTTAGCTGGTATTATCATCTATATCCTCAGATGGTTTGCAAGTCTGAGTGAAGCTTTACAACTACTTTTGTTTTGTTTGTTTGTTTTTTTGTTTTGTTTTCGGAGGGGAGTGGTTATAAGAAGCTTAGAGCACAGATATGTGTTAATCAAAGAAATAATATTAATGAACTTGTGTATGAAGGAAACACTTATTCCAAAAGAATAACCATAGTATAGAAAGATTACCCTTTCTTCATTTCCTCAGCCATCCTGGAAGGCTCACTTGAAAGAGATTTATCATATACAAATTCAGTTCTACCCTTAGACCAGGGTCAATAGAACTGCTTCCCTGGATACTGCTCCACACTTCAGAGTAATCAACATTGGCCCTCTTCTGGTGTTCCCCTCCCAGGAAATGATAGGTCTCCGAGGCCAAGAAGAACGCAGAGCCCAAGGCTTTTTAGGTACCTCTTCCAGGTACCTGGATCCTGGAATCCCCTGCTCTGCCCAGTGTGCCTCTACTGTTTTCTTGACACTGACAGTCCCAAATTGTCTTCTCAAAGGTCTCCTAAGCTGTCCCCTGAGTCTTTAGGGGCCACATCCTTAGGTCTTTCCTCCTGAGGGGCCGAGAACACCGTGGGGTGTGTACCTCTCCACCCCTAAAGAATAGCCAAGAAGCAGCTGCTTCATGGCTGGGCCCGTTGATGGACAGTGTAGCGGGAGGCTACAGTGTCCACTGCTTATGCAGGAAGGACCTGAGAGGAAGGTTAAGTAGGCGCAGAGGGGCAACCTCAGCCAGATGTCGCAGACTTGTCACACAGGAGTTGAGAATTCTCAATTCAAACTCACCTTGTTGGGCTTTTATGAAATTTATTGAAAGGTAGAAAGTTAGGACAAATTTAACAGTTTATTCACTTTGTTATATGACTTTAAAGCAGTAATTATATGGCATTTAGGAGAAATGTACTTTTGCCCTGGGCCCAGCAAATATAAAGCGCAGAATTAAATGAGTTGTTTTCTTGTTGAAATGTGTTCTTTATGACAATAGTAAAACAGGAGTAAGAAAATTTCAAACTAGAGAAGACAGTTACTCCTAATTACATCCAGCACTTGATTTTTAATACTTAATAGGTATAAATTTCAGCACCTGTTGCCTGGGAATAACCATGTGGGTACACGGGTGTAGTCATCTAAGAGTCCACTGTGGAAAGAAATATTTTCACTGATATAATTTTAAGAGTCAAAATCTCATGACCTCTTCTTCCGTGGCCACCTCCTTCTTTATTCCCTTCTCCTACAAACTTTCTAGTTCAAAATATAAGCCCTTTGGGAGTTGTGTCATCTGATTTCAAGAGAAAATTTGGTATATAAATAGCTTTTAAGGATCATTTGAGTGTTGATGGAATTCAGGATCAGTTTTCACAGCTTGCCAGTTCTGCATCAACACACAGTTCATGTGTAGGGACCCTCACTTTCTGCTTTATTAACTCTATTGGGACTAAAAAAAAAAAGTTACATCATACACCAGTGAAAGCATTTTTCAGAGGTCAATAACAATAACATTTTACACATATACCCTTTATTCCGTATAGTGCATTTTAAGAATTCCCAAGAAGGCACCATTTTTTTTTCATGTTAGTTGCTTTAACACAAAGTCTTTATTTTTTTAAGAGTACTTCAGAGTAAATAATTATGCTCACTTGGCCATCCATCATTAGGATAAAGAGCAATAAAGCTGTTGGATGTTTTGAAAGCAAAATTCATCATAGTATTTGAGGTCCCATTTGATCAAGCTACATGCACAAATTATTTCAAAAATAAAATGAAGGCAGACTGTAGTTTTAAATGTTTTACATGTGACATAATCTTAGGAAAGTATTTAGATATTTCCACATGTCTTAGATAAATGTATAGGAAAATTGTTTCTGAAATTTTCTGTCCAATAATAGCCCAGGATTACTGTTCTGTATTATAATATAGTTTTCATTCCTGCCCTATCGATCATGGTCAAATAAAACCAGAAGAGCTCTTTGTGGTGCTCAGAGGAAAAAAGACAGAATATAAAAGGCAAGTTCCAGGGAAAGGGAAAACAAATAAAGAAGAAGAGAGAGATGGAAGACAAATATGTACCATTAGGTGTGTTAGTTTATTTTAAAATTTGTTTAAAGTTGGATTTTATCCACTTGTCTTTTAACTTTCTTTATTCTAAACTGAAATAATTATATTAATGAGTCTGCAACAACTTGTTTTTGCCATCATTAGAAATTTATAATTATACTCTTCTTGATATACAAGCATAATACAAATATTTAACCTAAATAATAAGATCCTTAGCTAACATAAATACTGCATAAACTTTAATTTTTTTCTTTACTGTGCCTTTAATTCAAAATGCTATCAAAAGTGTTTAATGTCTTTTTCATGCCAAATAGACATTTCCCCATGATTTGCTTCAAAAATTGTAAAGGGATCGTTCAAGGGCACATTAACCTAAAGGCAATGAAGAGATGACTGTTGTAGATACTGGTGACATAGCAGTGCACAAAAACTGTCCATTTGTCTTTTCTCAAGGTTTACAGACTAATGGATAAAACATAAAATGAATAACAAACTAATAAGCATATGGCATAACATTAAGTAGCAATCAGTGCTTAGAAGTCTGTAGCAGGATAAAAAGGCAGGATAAATAGACAGGATAAAGATGTTTAGTATTTGATTAGAGGATCAGGGAAGCCCTCTCTACCTGAGTGCAGTAAGGAAATGATCCCTGCAAATATCATGAATTAGAGATTCTAAGAAGCAGGAACCACAAGCGCAAAGCCCCTGAAGCAGAAGCAAGCTCGGCATGTTTGTGCGCAGCAAGGAGGCCAGTGTTGCTGGAACAAAATGAGTAAGGGGAAATTGGTTTAGAGATGAGAGTGGAAAATAAGTTTGTGATGAGCTATGTAGGGTTTCGTAAATTAGGTACTAACATGATCTGATTTATACTTTAAAAGAGGTATACTGGCTGCAGAGGGAAGAAGAGACTGAAGGGGGTCAGGACAAGAGCTGAGAGACAGTAAGAATGTTACTGCTGCAGGCCAGGAGAGATGATGCTGCTTAGCCTCTCTCTCATTCATTGCTGGTGGGAAT